>JAJJMC010024063.1:252482-304460 GCA_023531435.1 Papaver californicum | reverse complement strand
CATGGTGAAGAAAACTTGCTCAAAAGATCTTTTCATTGCTCAAAATATTGATTACAAGGTTGAATAATAGTGTAACAGCTGAACAGCTACTTATATAAACGTTACAGAACTTGGTTCAGCCGTTTCAAAAGATAATAAGCAACAGAGAAGAAACAGTTGAAGCAGCTCAATATACGACAGTTCCAGGTTAGTGAACAACAGTTCCAGCGTTAGTGAACGACAGTTCGCTGGAGCTGTTTGTTCTTCACCTCCTTCTTCCCTATACGCAGCAGCAGAAAAGATAGTTTTCTGTTAACTTTTCCGGCGATTCTCCCCCCTGATTTACTTGGCTTTTCTTGGTATTTATAGGCTCTCCTAACCCTAGGGACTTCCCTTAATTGATAAGGACTCAAATAAGAGTCCCAATCAAACTCAAATTCTTGTTTCAAACAAACAGCGGCGTGATTTTTCTTCTCCGGCTACAACTCGGATTTTGAGCACTTTTCTCGGCGTCAATCTCTATTTCTTCACGTGTTTGATATTGTTTTGATCTCTACTTGCTTTTGGGTTAGATTGAAATACCAAATATCCCAAAAATCACGTAAAAGAAATCACCAGCAACTTCATTTTGATAACCAAATAGGTTCCCGCCAAAACTGAATTTTTGAAACGTGAAAGGGGTGCCCCCAATCCAAAGTTTGGGTGCCTTTAACACTTGTCCCGGGTGCCTTTAACACTTTTTAAGCCAATTTTTCCACAAATCTTTATTCTTCAAATGTACCTACAAAAGCATAAAAACACGTAATATTTGCACAATCGAATACTAACTTAATAGAAACTAAGGTGCAATCTAGACACTAAAATGTGTCTATCAATCCTATACAGACAGTCCTATTTGGTACCATTACTTAGATGCCTAGGAAAGGATCAAGGGCTCTAGATCCTGGTAGAATTGCACTAAAGAGATGCAGGCAATCAAAGTTCCAGAAGGAACCAATCTCAAAGGGCAAAGACTATGGGATACTTCTGGCCTTACATGCATGAAGATGCAAAACATATGGAAAAAAGCCTGCGAAGACTGTCAAAGGTTCGAGAAGAAGATTCATGCACCGTCCACATCATTAAATTCAGTATTAAACCCATGGCCATTCGCGAAATGGGGAGTAGATATCGTAGGGCCCCTCCATAAGGGATGCTTCAACAAAGATATCTTATTGTGGCTACTGATTACTTCACCAAATGTGTGGAAGCGACTGCAATATGGTATATTTGTGACAAGGATGTTTTAAACTTCCTATTCGAAAACATCATCTGCCGATTTGGAATTCCCGCCGCAATAGTGTCAGATAATGGGAAACAACTATAGGGAGCTAATATAGACTTATTATTTAACACATACCAGATCAAGAAAAGTAAGTTTATAGCCATATACCCCCAGAGAAATGGTCAAGCTGAAATCACGAACAAAACTATAGCCGATAATTTAAAGAAAAAGTTTGATGGACACTATGGGGATTGCTGCGAGCAGCTGCATAATGTCTTGTGGGCTTATCGAACCACCAAGAGAGAATCCAATGGGAAATCACCTTTCATGCTCATATATGGTATTGAAGCGATCTTGACAACATAGATAATGATTCCTACAACAAATGCGGAGGCTTGGATGAAGAACCTTATGTCAGATATGATACTCGCTAAGCTTGATAATCTGGAAGAGGCGCGAGAAATTGCACTCCAAAACATGGAGAATTATCAAAGAAGACTACGAAGAGAGTATGACAAGAAGGTTCGTCCAAGAGAATTTCACCACATACAATTGGTTCTGAGAGAAATCCCAAGCTACGAAAGAGAAAAGGAATGAGGGAAGTTAGCCCCCAGATGGGGAGGTCCATACACGATATAATCTAAAGTAGGAGAAGGTGCTTACAAGTTACTCAAACCAGATGGAACGAAAATGGATCACCCATGGAACACAAGACATTTGAAGTTATATTGTCCTTAAGAGGTAAATATTGGTTATAAAAAATGGATCATTCGTACTCGGGGAAAGGCCTTTCCCTGAGGTGATCTAAAGACTCTGGTACCTTCCAGAGTCGAAGGGGTTACCCAGAGATTAATAATGGTAAACCCGCGACCCTAAGGTAAAAAATGGATCATTCGTACTCGGGGCAAGGCCTTGCTCTGAGGTGATCTAAAGACTCTAGTACCTCCCAGAGTCGAAGGGGTTACCCAGAGACTAATAATGGTAACCCCGCGACCCACGAGTTGAAAAATGGATGATTGGTATTCGGGGCCAAGCCTTTCCCTGAGGTGATCTAAAGACTCTGGTACCATCCAGAGTCGAAGGGGTTACCCAGAGACTAATAATGTAACCCCGCGACCTACGAGGTCAAAAGAAGATCATTCTTACTCAGGACAAGGCCTTGTCCCGAGGTAATCTATGGACTCTGGTACCACCCAGAGTCAAAGAGGCCACTCGTAACCGGGCAATCGAGAAAGCCCCGATGTGACCTAGACCTTGATTAGGACTTCTATACGACTTTACACATTCCATTGACTAGCGACTAAATATGATGAGACATCCTAATCGGGACATGGCATTAGGCCCTCCCTGTTATGGATATTGAATAAACAGAATATCATATTTATCATATGAAAGCTAACAGAACCATAAAAAACATGACAATATGCAGGCTCCAAAAAGTGCACATAAATCGGCAGGAAGTAACAAAGTTGATCAGAGTACTCAAAAAAGAAAAAGGGTCCTCAAAGGAGAAGAACATTAAGTTGGTGACACAACATCCTAAAAATAATGAGCAATATCCAAAGAAAGCAAAGAAAAAAAAATGTAAAACTATGGGGCAGGAGCATCAGAACGTTTCACTTGAGCCCTAGCCTTATTTTCAGCAATTATCTCCTTCACCTTCGCTTCAACCTTATCTTCAAAAAGCTTTATGGCCTTCTCAAGTTCATTCTCATGGTCTCTTTTACGAGTCGAGAGGGACTCTCTCAATTGGGTGACCTCAGAAGCTAGAGCCGACTCAGTAATATTTCGGCGAATACCCTCATTCTTTAGAGATGAGATCTTATCCTGCTCGGATGAAAAAAAGAAAACAAAGAAAGATTTAGCTCAGATCAAAAATGGCAAAAAATTTTAAAGATAAAAACCTCGTTAAAACACCTTCAAGAATCTGAATCGCCATCGTAAGATTCTCCTCATTCTTGACCAGATTATATTCGAGCTCACTAACTCTAGGGGCAAGGTCACTTTCCCTCCCCGACATATAGATCTTTAGGTGATTTTCAGAGACTAGCTTCTGTCTTTCATAGGAAACTTGTAAAATCTTAAAATTTTCCAGAATCTGATCAAGATCATGACTCATGGCTTCATATTGATCTAAGATGGTCTGGTTATTTTGCATCACAATCTCATCTTTACTCTTTCATTTACTCAGACTACAACGATCAACCCGAAGATCACGATTCTTGAGCTCTAACTCAGAACATCTACTCTCGAGAGAAGGTGATTGCCAGCAAGGTCCCGAAACCGGTCACGATCAGACTCTAGTTGTTGGATCTGTCCAAAGCCAGGTCTAAATATACGAAGACGTTTAAGCTCAGATTCTAGCCTAACAATCTTGTCCTTTTTATTGATAAGGCGTCATTCTAGATTAGTAGCCTTCGCCTTAAGAAGTCTAACTTCAGTCCTCAACTCGTGATATTCATCTCTCATTTTCTTACTAAAAGAACCAACAACGGCTACCAGCGATAACTATAATTCAGAATCTCTAAGAGATCGGGCAGAAGGAAAGTGGAAAAACCAAAAAGACGGATGAATACCTTGGAGTTCAGCAACTTGGTTCTCCAATTTTTTACGCTGAGCATCACCAGCTTGAACCTGCTCTTTTAGCATCTTGTTCTCCTTTAGCATCTCTTTGTAGAACGCCAAGTTGAGGTGTTGAATATTCTGATTCTGCATGTATAAAAAACGAAGAGTAAGGTATCCGAGGAAGAACCCAGACAAAATGCAGGAAGAAGAACAAACATACGAACCATATTTATAATAGTTCGAATAAATTCAAAAATTGATAGGATTTTGAGAACACCTATTTATAATAACCGCAATCGAATGACGTCTACAATGTAGAAGTAGAAAATATGGGTCGAACCCACAAGGAGTGGGGATAATACTGCAATCAATATTCCTAATCGACTAACCAAGAATGATATTTTGGGGTGCAAATGAACACGAAAATAATAAAATAAACTAATAAAATATAAAATGTGATCAAGTAGATAGGCACTAGTATTTTTAGGTTTCCACTAATTTAATATATAGAACTCACATCCAATATCTAATATAGAATCGTTTCACCATTGTAATTTCCTTCGCTTTCTAGTTGACATTTCTAAAGAATTGCTTATTAGTCGAAAAGTATATCCCATCAAATATTAATAAGCATGGAATATAATTTTTAAAAGAATAAACAATCAATAGAGCTATCGAACCAATATATAGTTTTAAAGAATCACATATCAATTTAGAAGCATACACCGTCAAAGAATCTAACCCAAACACGATGTATCAAACGGAAAGCATATGTGATCAATTCTACTATTTATACAATAATTAATAAAACAAATAACAAAGAGAAATTACTAAACATTGAATTAGTATGAGTCTATATAATTAAATTTAGTTTTCGCCTAAAACCCTAGCTACCAAAATCAGTGAGACATAGAGATGAATTTTTTAAAGCCCATAAAAAATAATTAGAGAGAAAGAGAATTAAACCCTTTATATCTTGTATGTTCTTCTCTCCTGAATCATCTGTCATAGACCAACCGAACCCAGCCAACAGCCGTCAACTCCACCTCGAACAGAACCCACCCTCTCAGCCTTCTCTCTCTATTCAGTTCTCCAATCGATCCCCACCTATCTCTTTCCACTTCCTCTGAAAACTACTCTTCCCACATCCGCCACCCAATCTTTCTCTCCTCATTTTCTGTCTCCCTATCAAAACCTCTTTTCTGTCAGTCAATCTTTTTCTTTTTATACCTCTTTTTCTAACGCCTTCCTTCTCAGCCACAAACCACATGACCCACCAACCACTTCTATCTCTTTACGGTTTGTCTCATAGCCACGTCACCTTCTTGGCTTTTTCACATGCTAAGCAACATCAACAGCCAACCTTCTCTCATTCACGTGTTCTTTTACTATTTTCATAAAACAACAACTCCAACTTCTTTGTAGCCAAACCGATCAACCGCCTATCTCTTCCAATCTCGATGCACAAAACATTGAATAAAAGAAAACCCACTTTCATCCAACATCCACTGTCCACTTAAGTCTAACACTTCCAGCCTTATTACTCCAAGATGACTCCACCAGCTGACTCACGTGTCAACAGACCCAACTAATTTCCGTTTCATGTCCAACCACATAACCATCCATCCCATATTTTCTTTTAGTCTGTCCACTTTTTTTACCAAACAGTCTGCCTATGCCACGTCCTTTACATCCCTTTCTCTCTTATGCCGTGAACAGCGCTTTGGCTGCATTTCGTCGCAAATGCCAATTAACACCTATTTTAACGGTCTTTAATTTATAACATTGGATTTTATGCGAACCACCTATAAAAACAATAAAATAGTAAATTTAATACAACAACTATGTCTAGAAAATATAAATAAAATGGTAAAAATGTATAAATTAAGTTCCTATCATGGCCATATGAAGGATTTGACTGCAACATCTCCATATGGGGCAAGGACTCGAACGAGGACGAGAAGAGAGCTTCTAGCGACTCGTCGATAACTCCAGAGATAGTCAGCGAAGTAGATCCTCGAGGAAGAGGAACCAAAAGACGAATATTCTTATCTACCAACTCCAGATTAGAGCTACTCTTGGCAAAGACAGACAAGTGAGTGAAGGGTTTCTCCACAGTTGGTTCCTAAAGCTTATCCTTGCCAAACCCTTATCCGAATCATCATCAAAACTAAGAAGAGCCTCATCATCCTCATTGTCAGAAATGTTAACTTCAAAATTCAACCTTGGACCTAACTCATCTACAACAGGAATACCATTAGTCAACCTCGAATCTGGGGAAAACACATAAGGTTGTAAAATAACAGTTATAATTATACTCTCACCTTCAGCATCCTCACCATCATCCCTTTATCCTTCTTTATAACCTGATACACCACCACGAGTACCACCATCAGAAACCACATTAACAACGGCCTTACCCTTTCCATCACCAACAAGAATACTACCAGCATATCCACCATCTCGAGCACTATGCCCTTCAAAATCTCCAACATCATCTTCGCTTGTAATTTTTTCATCTCCATATTCGTGACCATCTTCGTCATCAGTATCTTCTGCACCATATCCATCAACAACTAAAGTCTTGGACTTCTGTACTTACTGACATGGGCGAATACTAAGGAAACAAACAGGGGAAAGTACATGTACTCAAAAGAGTAAAAGGTAAAGAGTATTTGTTACCTTAGCGTTCCCTCCTTCTCCTCTTTCGACTCTTGGGTGGCTGCAGAAAAACCTCAAAGGCATGAGCAATAAAAATAAACAAAAAATCAAAATCAAGAAAAGTGGGGAAAGAAAAAACCTTCTCCATGTTCACAACCCATGTAGAGAACGGACCCGAATCGGGGACAGAAAGAGTCATCTTCCCATAAATATAGTTCCCGCGAATAATCAAAAGAAATTTATCCCATAACGTGTCGTTCATATGGCGAAGGTGCACATTCGACCCTTTCCTGGGATCCTCGTCCGTAAATTACACTTCGGTACCATTGGGAAGGAGAGGAGTACGAAGAGATGGGCCAAACGAGAAACTATCTAATTGCCCAGTTGGAGAAGTAAAATCCTTATAGTTTTCCAAAAAAATTTAAACAATATACTTTAGGGCGTCCTTTGGTTTATAGGTAGAATGATCAGAAGGCATGCACGAACCCTTACTTCGCCTCTCTTACTCAGACAAACTACGGTACCAATTCCCGTTGTACTGACCCAAAGCACGATTCAGACTCATTCTAGACATCACCTCATACATGAAAGAAATTAAGATAATTTTTAACCTCGAGATTTAAACAAAACTGATGGTCACCCATCTCAAGAGGTTTAAAGGAAGATTTCTTATCAGTAACCCTACAATCAGATAAAACATACCCATCATGAAACAAAAGCTGATCAGGAAAAAATGAGTTTAATCTATCACGAGCCTGAGGTGAATAATCAATAGCCGGAAACAAAGAATCAAGCACATAATACACTTCTTTAGAAAACAAGTAAGATACATACTTTTTCCCAGAGGATTGTGGAAGATTTGAAGATTTTTCATCCATGGCCACTCAGATCTTGATCTTAAGAAAAACAACATAGATTTGGGATAAACAGACGAGTTGTAGAAACACTTGCAAAAGAGAAATATAACACCAAATGAGCAGAGGTACTTACCAAAGGTAGATTGAATAACGCTGGAGAAGATGACCGAACTTTAATGGCGGTGATAAGAGAGTTGCAGAAGAAGATGAAGAACAAAAATAGAATGTTGGGAAAATACTGAGAAAACCTCTTGGTCTCTTATTTAAGGGGAAGAAAACAAGGTGAATAGTGAACCGGCGCTTTGAGTTAGTGGGTCATAAAGTGAAAAGAGAAAAAGACGTGGCAGTTACCAAGGGACGTGGAACAGTTTGGGGAAAACTAAAGGTTTCTTTCCATCTTACCCCTGGCCTAGATAGAAAGAAAGGGGCAAAATATAGTGGTAAAATACCTAGGTACATGTGTCAACATCTAGAGAAGAGGAGTCATGATGTCAAGATAAAAGCGAAGCACCATAGAAGATTACTGATAGACATATTTTTGTGTCTAATTTTTCCGTAATTATCTATTTTGTTAGTGTTCGATTTTATATTTATTGTGTGATTTTATGTGGTTGTAGGTATTTTTAATAAATAAACATTTATGGAAAAATTGGTTTAAAAAGTGATTAAAGGCAACTAGAAAATTGATAAAGGCACCCCATGAGTTCTGATAAAGGTACCTGCGTTTTGGATAGGGGCACCCCTTCCCCCTCGTTTGAAAATGAAAAATGGCGGGAAAAAAAAACTGCGTGTGAGAAGTTATCTGAGGTGTTTCAAGAACGAGATTTTCGGGATTTAAAAGAGTATTCGATATCACAACATGAAGACACGGTTAAAACACGTCAAATTGAGAGTTTGACTCCGTGAAAAATGGTTCAGATTCATTGCTACTGTCGGAAATAAGTTTATTCTCGGATTTTAGATAAACTAGAGTTTCGATTTGATTTGGAGAGGATATTGGGTCCTTATCGACTTAGGAGGTTTGTTTAGGTTTACTAAACCTATAAATAACAAACAGATCAAAGAAAAACGAGGTAGACAGAGAAGAAGGGAGTCTCAGCGGGAAATTGGAGGGAGGAATTCTCTTAGAGATTCCTTGCTCCTGTGGTGTAGAAAAAGGTTGTATCAAGTCACAAAAGAGATTAAGAAGGTTGGGTCGAGCTCAGGAAGCTAAACAGAGCAAAGAAAATCAATTCAGGAAATTTCTTTGCTGCTGCTGCTGAATAACACGAAGAAAAGAAGATTAGGCGACGGTTTCTTCAACCACCTTGTCACGGTTCCTTCATCCATTTTGCAACGTTTATCTTCAGTCTGCAACGTTTATCCTGAACTTGAACTATAACAGTTAATCTGTAACACATATAATCGTTGCAGATTTCCTGTTTTATTATTTTTAGCTTATTTTCTTCTTCTCAAGCACTTTTGAGCCATGTACCAATCTTTTGAGAGTGTTTTGAGCATGATGAGCTAAACCCCACCATTGGATAATGGAGGAAGCCATATTTCATGAATGAATTGTAACTTTTTTGATTCTTAATGACTTTTGCATTTATTTTTAATTGATTTATGATTTTTCTTAATTTGTGATTTTGTTTGATGGTGTATGCTGGGACATAAGAGCTTTTGATGCACCATGCTTGTGATTTACAATTAATGTTTTTGAAATCTACTTTTGGCAAAGAAACAAAGTCAATAAAAGAGCTATAGTTTTTATAGAATCATTGTAGAAATCAATCAGAATGATTTCGGTGGAATCGTGAGTTCCAGTTCTTCCAAATTTTGTTAAAGTCTTTTACTTATTTTCTAGTTTAAATTAAAATTAGGTCTAAAACGAATCTTCACAAGTCTCAATGAACGAACACATTTTTACCACTTTTCTAAAACAATCAATCACTTGTTCCAACATGGTTGACAAAATATCCATCACATCATCCCAGGATGACGACACGTGGAAAGTAAGAAAAAAGATCAACGATCAAGATGGAATAAGGGGACAAAGCATTAAATGTTTCTACAGAGCATGCATGATGTGATCAGTAGCATTTAATGCACCTGACACAACTCGGGGAAGGACTATCGCTTCGGACCAAGGCCAGAAAGAGGACCCACCTCACATCCCAGAACACGACTGCGGGCGAAGCGATGAGACTCTAAGCTAACCAAGGAGAAACCCGCAAAGAGAATCAGGATGTGGTTCTGGAGAATCGAGTATTAAACCCAGAAGTGAAAGACAACAACTTAGGTATTTATGTTCAACATTGTAGTTTGGTTGTGTGAACCCCTCTTTTTTTCTATAAATACTGAACTCAACTAAGAGGGGAGTAGAGGTTTTTTAGATCATTGAAAGAAGAGTGATATCAAGTTTGAGAATATTATTTGAAGTGTTCTTGAGTGAGAGTCATTCAATAGCCTTTCAAGAGGCAAACACTTATATAAAAGCAAAATAAGATATTTCACACCTATTATTAACGATAACCTTGTTTATGACGAAAATCTTTTCGACTAAACAACCAATCAAATTCTTAAATCTCAAATAAAGATTGAAATCGAGTAACAGATAAACATCCTTCTAAATTGTTTATGACGAAAATCTTTTCGATTAAACAACCAATCAAATTCTTAAATCTCAAATAAAGATTGAAATCGAGTAACAGATAAACATCCTTCTATTAATTTTATTAGATCATTTCTATAAGGTACGATACATATGATTACTCAACTTATCATTTTCGATCTATCATCTTTACATTCTTCCATTAAGAAGATATAAAAATAAAAATCTTTACTTAGAACAGTTAACCTCTATAGATTCATACCTAGAAATTTCCTCTTTTTCTTCTTAAGTTTTTCTCTCCTGTTTTTTCCCGACCCCTTCTTTGTTGTCTGGCTTCTTCTATTTATAGATTTATTTACTGTCCCTCTTTGTGCAACGTGTCATTTCCTCCAGACTCGTCATCGTTCCTTAATCGATTCTCCTTTGGTTCGATCCCTTTTATTTCGATATATCGATAGTTCTTTTCTTTTATCTTCTGCCTGGTGCGATCATATGGTTGACAGATCACTCTTAATTGCTTTTTGGTACGATGCTTGCATATTCAACACGTGTTTTCCTACCTTTATAAACTTACTTTATCTCGATCATTTAAATAATACGAGTAATCATTACTTCTACTTTCTTGATCAACTATCATTTAATGCTGTCTGTTTTATTCATTGTACTTTAACTTTCTTGATCTTATGTGTCCTTCATGCATTCATCGTTCAGTTTTCGGGAAGCGTTCCGTATCTTTTGATATTCGATCTCTTCAATTTTGATTTTGTGATTCTCGCTCTTTTTAATTTGGTTGCTTCCTATCTTGATTTTCTTCCATGTGTCGTGCTTCTTTTATTTACTAACAAATTGCCCCCTTCTTCTCCCTTTTACAAAATCATCTAGTGGTCGATCCAAGATTTTGAAAAATGGAGGGGAACTTATCATTTTAACTTTTCTTTTTCGCACGTTATCCGAGTATTCTGCTGACATTAATTGTACTAGCACGTAACCTATTTTTTCAGCTTTGCATTTTTTTCTCCCATACATATGATTGTGTCAGTTACGCTTTTTTCGATAGAATCAAATCTTTACCGGGTTATTTCCTTTTCCCATTTTATGGCGGTTCTAATTCTATCCTTTAAATACCCTGCAACTTTTTACTGTCTTTCACTTCCCATAGTTATTGCACTTTGTCTTCCTTAAACTTTTCAAATTTTCCCCACTACTCAGGAGTTCTTTCCTCATCAATTGATTTCTTCTTTACTTTGATCAGACTTTTGTTCACTTCTCTTCTTCATGTAAGTAATCTTGTTACATTTTATTTTTCTTAATTCATGTTTTCTTTCCATAATTGAAATGACAGTTATTTTTTACACTGTAATTATTTCTAGATAATTTCTTATCATATTAACTCTCTCTTTCTTATGCTTCTTTTCCCTCAGATTTTACACTATGCCTCATAGAAAATCTGATGCTACTGGTAATCAAGGTGAGAACAGAAGATCGGTTAGGTCTTCTACTTCGAGATATGCTGTCTCTCGTCATGATTCATCCCCTGGTATTCCCACCCCTGCTGCACTTCGCACTGTACGTAATTCCATTCCTGATATTCCTAATCCTGCCCCCAAGAGTAAACGGGCATTATCTACTTATAGTTATCGATCCATGGATATCGAAGAATTCAAGAGAAAACATAATCTTCAAGGATTTAGAGTTTCCTTCTTAGATGATAATTCTGATATGATGACCTATGATTCGATGAGAAATTTTCAATATAGTCATCAAAGATTGTTAATTTCTGCTGGTGCCCTAGAGGCTGGCCTTCGTCTCCCTTTGTATGAAAAGAATAATCCCTTCCAGTTCACAGTTCTTGCTACTCGTAATAGGGCTCTCCATACTCAACCCCGATCCATCACACAGTATAATGGTAATTGGTGGCGAATTCTAGATGAATGCGTTCTTCGCAGTGAGGGTCGCACCCGTCTTACTTGCTACGTTCCCGATCCTTCAGAATGTATTCACTATACACCTGAGAATTTCCAGAATACTTATGGTGATGGTATCACTGTTAAAATTTTTATTAAATGGAGTGTTAGCCCAGTTCGCAAATATTCCAAAGGGTTTCCCTTACTTCGAGAAGTCGATGACCCTAGAATTAAAATAGCTCCATATACCAAAGTCGATTTTCCTTCTAATGAAAGAATCCGTCAGGAACACGATTACAGATGGTATCGTACCCCTATCTTGATTGAAGGACCTTGGGTATATGGTGACATCCCCCATAATGAAATTCAACATCTTTGAAACTGTTTCCCGAATTATTGTCCATGCAGATTAAACTTTGATGATTATAAATTTGGATACAAGGTTCGAATTTTTCATTTCATATTTCATTCTTTTAGATATATTGTATCGATCTTTAATATATTCTTACAATGTTTAAACTTTTTTGGTTTCAGGTCGATCCTTCTTTAGATATCGAAGTTCCTCTTCCTCCACCTGAACGTAGTATTCAGATTGTCGAGGGTAGACAAAGGGTCGAACCCGCAGATGAAGGTAAAGGAAAACGGAAGTTAGTGCTTGAAGCAGAGAAAAAGAAGAAGAAGCCCAGAACTCTTACGCTTACAGCTGATGTTGTAGGAAGGATAACTTCGGATTTACATAGTGGAGAAGGAAGTTCTGTTGTTGCTTTGCCATCAAAACAGTCCGATCCTATTGATGTTATTCCTGTTTCTTCGATCCCAGCTGAAATTGTGGTATCGGGACAATCCGATCCCATTGTTGCACCTACTTCTGGTACTCCAATTGATTTTTATAATATTATTTCTCCACTATCTTTTGATTTTGTGCTTGATACCCCCGTACCTGATAACGGTACATTGGTAGTTTTTTCTGGTTTTCCTCAAGAAGAGGGAGATGATGTTGTTATTGATGAAGATATTGTTGATGTAGTGAATGAAGTATCTCATGTTGAAGAAGAAAATACGTTGGAAAAGAATAATGATGAAGTAAATCCAGCCGGTGGTGTAGAAAATGTGAATGTTGAAGCTGATGTCTCTCTTGTTGAAGAAACAAATGATATTAGCAATCGTACTGAAAAAGAAACTTCTCCTCCTTCTGGTACGACCGCTCCTTGTGTTTTGATCCCTACTGAAGTTGAAGGTACTGCTGGAGTATTTTCTGAACCGATCGTACCTATTGAGACTTTGGTTCGATCTTCTCCTGTTACTGTTGAGGTTGATGCTGAGATACCAAGTGTCGATCTCTCTATTCAGAAATATCTCTCTAATCAAAATTCCAGTGCCAGAACTGATGAAGGTTTTAATCTAATTGGTGATGAAGAAGAGGCTTACAAATGGTTTCTTTCTCAGGGACTTCTGAATACTTCAGCATATCCTGACATTATTAAATCTGATACCGGTTCCATGTCTCGATTATGGGATTCACTTAGTGTGATCCCTATAGATGAAACTCAGGATGCGTGGTCTAAGAACGATATTCTTGAGCAAACATTTCCTTTGAATCGTCCGTCTTCCTTCACTGAAGTTTTAGCTGTTGCTGAAAGTCCATTATATTCTCTTCCACAGCAAGCCTTGGCCCAGCTTCAATATGGTACCGACTGTTTGTTTAGTGCTTTTAAATTTTATAAGGCTGGGGCCACTATGCTGGGGTTACTATTCAAGAGTGAATCAAATAGAATGAAACAAGGGAACGATGTGTTACAACAAGCAAATGATAATTTGAGACAACAAAATAATCTTCTTCAACAACAACTTCAACAATTTCAACAACATAATGACCAACATCAGCAGCTACAGGAACGACTCCAGGTTATTGAAGTTCAAAATCAAGATCTTCAGAATCAAAATCAAGGTTTATTTTTCATTCTTCTTTCATTATTATTTTATTTTATTTACTTATACGAAAAATTTAAATTTTATCCTGGGTCCAGTGGAAAACTTGGAAACCTTATTTAGGTACGATCGTAGAATAGCACAATTGAATGATCATGCAAAGGAAATCTTCAAAGAGATGAATGTGGTTAGAGAAAAACTAATTCAATTGAATAATAGTTTTGATTTAGCCACTTGGAGGCGTAATAAAGCTGAATCAAAATACAAAGAAGTTGTAAAATTGCTAACTCTGAAAGAAATAGAGTTTAAATCTGTTGTTAGAGGTATATTTTTAGTTTACCTGGTTATTTGGCTTATTATGCCATAAAATTTATCTAACATTTTCTTGTATTTTCAGAACTTGAGAGAAAAGTCAAGGAAGCTAAGGATCGAGCAACACAAGCAGAAACTGAACTTAATGCTGTGAATGATACAGAGAAAAACGTCACTAAAGATTTACAGATTTCTGAAAGTAATGTGACTCTTGGTGCAACAAAAATTTGGAATTTACAAGCTCAACTGGCTGTTGAGATTTCCAAGATTGAGGCTCGCGAGCAAGAAATTGTATCCTTGCGTTCTAAATCTGAAGGATTAACTACAGAATTAAATGAAGAAAAAGATCAAAGATCACGTCTTGATGCTCAAATAGAAAAAGATCAACAAAAGATCGAAGAACTTCAAAAAGAAATCAACTTTGGGCGTGACTTTGTTCATTGGGTCAGACAGGATGCTAAAGCGAAAATTGCAATGTCCTTCAATACTGCTTTAGATAGAGCACAATCCGATCCTTCAGTGCTTAGTAAGCATGCTGCTGTGCCTACAGTTCCACCACCACCATCTCGATCCAGTATTCCCGATGTTTGATCGTGTCCTTTATAATTTCGTCTGTCACCATTTTGTACTTTCAAGAATTTTCTTTCATAACTTTTTGATATGTTTTTAATGTTATTCCCTGCACAAGAAAATTGGATTAAGTAATCTTTTTGGTTATCATATGATTTTCCAAGTACCATGAATTGAAGTGCATTTTACCTCAAATCATGTTGTTCGAGATCCCACACATACGAAACAAACCCGAGCCAGGGGTAAGATACAGGGTTGGTCCCGAACTGTACTTTGAAAATTGATAAGCCAATAATTAGGAACCCCTTCTTTATAAGAATTTCATTGTTAGTGAAATTCTTTAAGGATGTTTACCTTTTGTATATGATTGTGTCGTTAATCGCAACGGTATCCAGAATATGATGTTCATGGAATAATTTTGAGCGCTCAAAGTATATGATATTCCTGGATTAACGGAATTTTGATTATATTAATAATCATATTGTTTTCCAAGATATGATGTTCTTGGAATAATTAAATTATAAAAGAAATTACTGAATTAATTGGCTATATACCTGTATTTTGTGTTAACATTGCATTGTTACTCACAGATAGTAAAGCTTTAAGTATTGCGCATTCCATGGATGCTGTAAAACTTCACCTTGCATATTCTGAAGATAATACGATCCTTGCCCCGCAGATGCTTGAATTATGTATGGACCATCCCAAGTTGGTGCGAATTTTCCTGCATTTTTGTCCCTTTGGTATTCCGTTATTTGTCGTAAAACATATTGACCTTGGACAAAGTTTCGTGATTTTACACGTTTGTGGTATTCTCGAGCTAATCCCTTTTGATAATTTTCCATCTTTTGAAGTGCCACCTCTCTTTTTTCTTCCAAGTCATCCAACTTTTGTAACATGAGATCTGAATTAAGATTTTTCTCCAATGCCTCTGTTCTGGTTGTGGGTAAAATAACCTCTGTTGGTATTACCGCCTCCGTTCCATAAGTAAGGAGGTAAGGTGATTCTCCAGTTGAAGTTTTTCTTGTGGTTTTATATGCCCATAATGTGTTGTTTAACTGTTCGCACCACTTTTTATAATGTCCATCTAATGTTTTTTTTAGATTTGTTGCGATTGTTTTATTTGTGGACTCTGCTTGCCCATTGCTTTGTGGATAAAAAGGGTGTGGACTTGTGTTTTTGAATACTAAATGTTTCAAATAACATATCGATATTCTTTCCTTGGAATTGTTTTCCATTATCAGAAACTATTGCTGCGGGAATCCCAAATCTGCAAATGATATTTTCGAATAGAAATGTAAAAACATCAATATCTCTAATTCGTGCTAATGCTTTCGCTTCTACCCACTTAGTAAAATAATCGGTAGCCACAATTAAATATTTTCTTTTCTTTGTTCCTTCAACTAATGGTCCAACTATATCAACTCCTCATTTTGCAAATGGCCATGGACTAAGTATCGAATTTAACTCTGTAGCTGGTGCTTTGATTTTCTTTGCAAATCGCTGACACTCTTCGCATTTTCGAACCATTTTTTCCGAATCTTTTATCATAGAAATCCAATAATAACCCTGCATTTTGGCTTTTAACGCTAACGATCGTCTTCCGCTGTGATTTCTTGCATCTCCATAATGTATTTCTTTGAGAATTCGCAATCCTTCTTTTTGAGATAAACATCGAAACAACGGTCCAAGAAAAGAATTTCGATAAAGAATTCCATCCCGAAGTTGGTAGCTGTTTGACTTGAGTTGAATTTTCCTTGCTTCTTTAGAATTTGTTGGTAATACTTTATTTTGCAAATATTGATGTATTGGGACTCTTTAATCTGGCTCATTTGGTGTGTCATCTTCTTGATGCGATATAAGTGTGGCGTTTCGTATTGCTGGGTCATCGATTTCTTCCATTGCACCATCCTCTTCTATATTATTTAATGCATGTGCTCTTATGGATGGCTCATATATTCTCCCAATTTTTACTGCTTTAGCTGTTGGATCATTTATCATGGATGAAACATACGCAAGCGCGTCGGCATGTCGATTCTTTTCTCGGGACAAATGTCGAAAAACAATGTTTGGAATCCGCTTTGCTAAATTCTGCACAAGGTTTTTATACCTTTCCAAATATTCATCAATCGTTTGATACTTTAGTTCGATCTGTCTAATTACCAGTTGCGAGTCACTTGTGAGTCTAACATCACTTATTCCTAATTCCATAATGAGTTTGAGAGCATGGACCACTGCTTCATATTCTACTATGTTATTCGTATGCTCTTCGAACTCAAGACGAAATGAATGTACCATGCGTTCTCCCCTTGGTGCTGTAATCACAATACCTATTCCTGCTCCTTCTTTATTTCGTGACCCATCAACAAAAACTTCCCATCATCGTGAATTACTTGAATCCAGAATATCTAATGGATCTTCTTCTTCACACCCTGGTAATCCTTGAATTTCATATTCTTCCTCAATTGGAAAATCTGCCAGAAAATCAGCTAGAATTTGAGACTTCTGCGCAGTTTGTATCTCATAAACAATGTTGTATTGTCCCAGCTGAGCATTCCATTTCGCTATTCTTCCTACTTTTCTTGTATTCTTTAAAACTGACTCCAATGGTGCTTTGGTTAATATACGAACATAATGAGTAAGAAAGTAAGTGCGTAATTTCTGAGTAGCAAATACTACTGACAAAATAAGCTGTTCAATCTTAGTATAATTTCTTTCTGCTGAATTCAGAGTCTTGCTGATGTAATATATTGGTTTTCAATCTTCTTGTTCGTACCATTACCCCACTGATTGCATTTTCTGTTGCCGCTATGTACAAAGTTAATGTTTCTTCTGGCTCTGGTTTTTGCATTGCTGGCAACGTGGTGAGATGTAATTTTATACTATGAAATGCTTGTTCACAACGATCGTTCCATTCAAATTTATTTTTCTTTTTAAGTACATCAAAAAAGGGCTTGCATCGTTCTGATGATCTCGCAATGAATCTACTTAGTGCAGCTAAACACCCATTTAACTTTTGTACACTTTTTATACTGTTTGGTGATGACATGTCTGTTATTGCTTGTATTTTTGCTGGATCAACTTGAATTCCATCTTTTGTAACCAAATATCCCAAGAATCGCCCTGAAGTAACACCAAAAATACATTTCTGTGGATTTATTTTCATTTTAAATTTCCGTAATGCACCAAAAAATTCAGCCAAATTCTGTAAATGATCATCAGATAATTTACTTTTCACTAGCATATCATCCACATAAACTTCCAAAGTTTTTCCGATCCATGGTTTGAATATTGCATCCACTAAACGTTGATATGTTGCTCCTGCATTCCGTAACCCAAATGGCATTCTGGTGTAACAATACAGTCCCCGTGGAGTAAAGAATGATGTGTGTTCCTGATATGCTTCTGCTAATGCTATCTGATTGTAACCAGATTGTCCATCCATAAATGATAACATTTCATGTCCTTCAACAGCATCTACTAACTGGTCGATGTTCGGGAGTGGATAACTATCTTTTGGACATGCTTTGTTTAGATTAATAAAATCTATACAAATTCTTACTCCACCGTTTTTTTCGGAACAATCACCATATTAGAAATCCATGTGGGGTATCGTACTTCCCGAATGAATCCTGCACTTAAAAGTTTGGTTAATTCTTTTTCCACTAGTTCATGGTATTCTGGTGCGACCTTTCGTATCCGTTGACGAAAGGGAATTGCATCAGGACGTATTTTTAATTCGTGCTGTACGATGTTGGGATCGATCCCCGGCATATCTTCCATTCTCCAAGCGAATACATCTACAAATTCACAAAGCAATTTAACTAACTGTTGTTCCAAATATGTTTTCATTAACATCCCAATTCGCACTTGTTTGGGCAATTCTGCAGTGCCAATATTTATGATTTTTGTTTCCTCTACTGGGGTGAAGACTGGTTTTGGAATCCCAATTGGAGTTGGGGTCCCCTTTAATTGCTATATCGTTCCTTTATGATGTTGGTTTACCAAATTTTCTTGACTTTGACTGCTCTCTCCTACTGTTTTATTTTTTGCATTCTTTTCTAGATATTGATTTATTTCTTCCTCCTTTGCTTTAACTCTTCGTTCCTTTTTCTTTTTATGTTGTAGATGCTCCCGTTCCTCATTTATTCTTGTCTCTGCCATTATACAAAACTTGGCATCTTCTTGATCACCCTTTATCTCCATCTCTCCTTGCGGTGTTGGAAATCGTAAATATTGATGATATGTTGATACTACACCCTTCAATTGGTGAACCCATCGTCTTCCCATTATAGCATTGTATAGTGATGGTGCATCCACAACACTAAATCTTGTCAGAATGTTGATCGGTCCAGCTAAAACTTCAAGATCAATATCTCCCTTTGGTTTGGAAGATATTCCATTAAACCCATAAATGATGTATCATGACAAGATCAACTGATCTTCTTTAAAACCCATTTTACAAAATGTATTGTAGAACATCACATTTAATGAACTGCCCCCATCCAAGAGTATTTTCTTTACATTCCAGCCTGATATCAATAATGTTAACACAAGAGGATCATTATGCATTTCAATTTCTTGGTTTACTTCTTGTGCAGAAAATGTCAATGGATATGCCATCCAATCTTCCCATAATTCTGCTTGCCTTCCTTGAACTTTAAAGACCTCATGGTTCCGAATTCTCTTGCACAATTTCTTATTGATTGCAACATTCAAATCTGTATCATTCTTTTCCGCATATGATATCATATTAATTGTTTGTTTATTATACGGAATGCATATTGCTTTGCTTTCATCATGTTTCTTTGTTGGTTCAACTTTCTGAACAAATTCCTTTAACTCTCCAGCATCGACCATTCTTTGTACTAATGCTATAAAATTTCTACAGTTGTTTGTTGTATGCCCTTTATAGCTATGATACTCACAATACTCTTTTGAATGTTGTGTAAACTCTGGTTGATTACCCTTTGTTATTGGCCATTGAAAATCTGGGCGATTCTTCAAAATATTGAATAGTCTGAAATATGAAACATTAAGCTTGGTAAACGTTCTTTCTCGAAATTGCTGAGCAAAGTTTTTACCATTCCCTTGTCGTGGATGTTTTAATTCTCTTGATTCAAATCTTGGAAGAAACTTCCTTTTCTGTTCTGACAATTCCTCAACTGAATTTGTTCTCCTTGTATTTCCTTGGTTTCTTGAATTAATTCTCGATCCTTGTTCTTGTATGTCTTGGAGCCTTGCACATGTTTCTATTATTTCTCTTAACTTGCCTTCAGTTTTTGGATTATTTCGGTGAATTTCAACAAAAAGCTGGCTTTTCCGATCAGCAATTCCCCATTTGTAATGGTTTATAGCTGTTATTGGGTCTAATTCACCTATTGCTTGACATATTGCATGCCATCTAGCTGTATATGATCGGATCGATTCTTCTGGCCAAGATATTAAAGAATAAAGTATGTCCTCCCCTGAATCGACTGGTTTGTTATACATGTATGCCTCAAGAAACTTCCTCACTAACTGTGCGTAATTATGGATAGAATTCTCCGGTAATCTATCGTACCACAATAATGCTGTCCCTGTTAAACTTGATGGAAAACATCTACACATGATTGCTTCATGATCGTCCCACCGGGTCATCACTCGATTATAATATTTTAAATGTGATGTCGGATCCTTGGTACCATCGTAACATTCGAACACTGGAATATTATATTCTCTTGGTAACGTTACACATGTCAAATGTTGTGCTAACGGTGTCCGTTTGGCTTCTTTTAATACCTCTTCTATTCTTCCCCCCTCTTTATTTTTTAATCCTTTAATTTCTTCTTTCATTTGTTCCATCGCTTCCAAACATGTTTCCCATTGGGTTTGTTGAATCTCTTTTTCTTGTTGCCTTCTTGCTCGAGACGTCGATCCTACTAGCACCATTCTTTGATCTGGATTCCGTTGTTCACTTCTTGATATTTGTCTACTTGACATTGCCTCCTGATTTCGTATTTTTGTCACAGCTGGTCTTTGCTCTCGCTGAATTACATCTTTTAAAACTTGATTTTCTGTTGCTAGTAATTCAATTCGATGGTTGCTTTCTCTTTGTTCCTTTCTCATTTCATTTATTTCTTCTAATAAATCCTGTATGTGTCGTACCTCACTTTGAGAGTTCCCATGATGTGAAGAGAAATTCTAAACTACTGTATTTGGTGTTAGTTCTCGATTTGGGGTATCATTTCCTTCCTTACTTTGCTGTTGTCCTGATTCACTTCCTTCCTCTTGCCTATTCTCCAAGTTTTCGGTACTATTTTGGTTCCCAGAATTAGCGTCTTGAGACATATTTTTCAGAATCTGTTGTTTCTTAACTATTTTTTGCCTTCTTGATTGCTTTCCTTCCTCGATATCTAGAAATTTCCTAGAAAGTCAGTCAAATGAGCTCTTATACATTGAAATCATAAGAAATTCTATTTATTACTTTATCCGTAAATTCTTCCTAACACAGATCTGATTCTTTTTTCACTTCATAAACAATTTTCATGTTATTAAAACATACTTATATAAATAAACCTTAAACTCATTTTTTGCATCTTGCAAATTGAATTTTCCAACCTTTTCTTTTAAAAATTTTCAACCATATCCGTTCTTTTGTTACTAAAAGAAAAAAAAAACAAAAAATCTTTCTTGCATGACTTTTTTTTTTTTTTTTTTTTTTTTTTTTTTTTTTTTGAAATTAAAACCGTTTTTCCTTCGTCAGGTAGGATAAATCCTTTAATCATCCCTGTTTCTAGCGCCAAATTGTTTATGACGAAAATCTTTTCGACTAAACAACCAATCAAATTCCAGTATTCAATCCTACGCGCCGAAGCATATTCAATTCTGTAGCTTTTGCTTTATCTTAATAATATAAAATTTAAATCTCAAATAAAGATTGAAATCGAGTAACAGATAAACATCCTTCAAAATTGTTTATGACGAAAATCTTTTCGATTAAACAACCAATCAAATTCTTAAATCTCAAATAAAGATTGAAATCGAGTAACAGATAAACATCCTTCTATTAATTTTATTAGATCATTTCTATAAGGTACGATACATATGATTACTCAACTTATCATTTTCGATCTATCATCTTTACATTCTTCCATTAAGAAGATATAAAAATAAAAATCTTTACTTAGAACAGTTAACCTCTATAGATTCATACCTAGAAATTTCCTCTTTTTCTTCTTAAGTTTTTCTCTCCTGTTTTTTCCCGACCCCTTCTTTGTTGTCTGGCTTCTTCTATTTATAGATTTATTTACTGGGTCCCTCTTTGTGCAACGTGTCATTTCCTCCAGACTCGTCATCGTTCCTTAATCGATTCTCCTTTGGTTCGATCCCTTTTATTTCGATATATCGATAGTTCTTTTCTTTTATCTTCTGCCGGTGCGATCATATGGTTGACAGATCACTCTTAATTGCTTTTTGGTACGATGCTTGCATATTCAACACGTGTTTTCCTACCTTTATAAACTTACTTTATCTCGATCATTTAAATAATACGAGTAATCATTACTTCTACTTTCTCGATCAACTATCATTTAATGCTGTCTGTTTTATTCATTGTACTTTAACTTTCTCGATCTTATGTGTCCTTCATGCATTCATCGTTCAGTTTTCGGGAAGCGTTCCGTATCTTTTGATATTCGATCTCTTCAAATTTTGATTGTGTGATTCTCGCTCTTTTTAATTTGGTTGCTTCCTATCTTGATTTTCTTCCACGTGTCGTGCTTCTTTTATTTACTAACAAGCCTTTTTTAATTTGATCATCCTGGGAGAGAAATTACAAAAAAAATACTCTCTATTTATAGGGTGAAAAAAATGAACATTTATAACGGAATTAAAGGCATGCATCAACTATTACGAGTGGTGGTGGTCATAAAATAGTGGAAAAATAAATAAATAAATAAAATAAATGGTGTAAATATGGTGTAAATCCACCATATACTTATTTCATAACAATCCCAATTACACAAAAAATGGCAATTAATGACACTTTCTAAATTTGTGCATCGGTTTGCATTTTCACTTGCTTAACGACGGATTCGTAGTCATCAAGCAAGTAAATAAAACCAAAATGACTTTGCATTTCTTTCTGAGTTGGATCGAATACAAGTGGATGATATTGTGACAACACTGTGGTTGAATTTGGTTTTACAAGAAATGAATTATCTTGTAATATTTTGTTTTACAGTAGCCAATTTGATCATGTAAGTAAGGTTTGATATTTATATTTTATCTAATATTTAATTAATTTAGGGATTGGTATTTTGAAAATTTATAATATCAAAAAAAAAAAATAATATAAAATTAATTAAAATTTGACTAAACATTCAGTCAATATTAATTCTAAATATTGAATCCTAAGTTAAATAAATGTTAGATCGAACATTAAAAATAGATAAATTATAAGTATTAAACACCAATTACTTCTAAATATTAACCAATTGAATTACAAGATGTTTCATGGCACTACTGTATTCATTAAAGAAGCAGATTCCACTGGTAATGTCAGTTGAATTAATATATAGTTGGATATGACCATGACCCTCACCCAAGCCAGCTAATTTGGTGTTTTGTGCATATTATAATTGGTACCATAAAACATGCGTTAACAATGGTTGGTCTGGCGGCAAAAAAAAAGAATTTTTTGTATAAGTTTGGAAAACAACCGCATCAGAGCTGGTTGTTTTACTATTGGGCGGTCAATCTGAGTTTTATTATTTGAAACATTATCAATCTGAGTTCACTTCCGATAAGAAAGAAAGATGTCAGTGAAAATTGTAATAATATTATCTTGGGGATTATAATATATTATATATTGTGTATTATTTCCTATACCTATACGTATTATCTCTACTACCGAAAGATATAGTTATCCTTCCTGGTACGGTACCTAATCTAATTGGAAAATGTTTTCTGGAAATACCTTGTGATGTGACATTTATTTATCCTACTATATTTAAGGACGATCTAAAAAGAATTTAGAACGATTAGTAAAATAAAAAATAAAATCACTAAGAAATAATATCAATATACCTTTTATCTATATATTTTTTTAATAGTTGATCTGCCTTTGTTTAATTAGTGTTAATATTGATTAATTAGTTAATTAATTTTTATTATAGTTAGTGTTAGAAAATTATTTGAGTTATAGTTTTAGAAAAGAAATAGAGAGTGTGTTAGAGAAGAAGAAGAAGAAGTTTGGAAAAACTAGGTTTCACCTAAAATCAATAACAAACATGAATGAGTATGAGGAAGAAGGTAAGAAACATCATGAAAAATATATTATTGAAGGTCCAATAACGTTTAGAGATGACGATTTGAGATATTTGTTGGATGATCCAAATTTTGGTGTGGAATAAAACCTAGACGACGATTTAACGAGAGAAAACGATGAATCACATCAAAATGAAGATAATAATGCATCAAAAAATCAGGTATTGTGTTAAGAAGCTCAAAACCCCACTTTGTATGCGTTTGTATGTGTCGTTAACAAAAAAAAAAATTCATTTTTGCATGCATTTAATTCCATGGACGTCTCAGAATCGTATATAATAGAGTACCATATCTACTGACTACACAATACTGTGCAAAAATTATGGTATAATCGGTAGTCTCGTGAAGAATAATTACTACTGATTAAACAAAATCCCCAAATTGAATTTTGTTCGTATTTTGATTTCATAATCGGTAGTTTAGGAATAATTACTATCTACCTATTATAGTTGTCATCCCAAAAATAAACTTTTATCTATCGATTTAGAATCGGTGGTTTGTAAAATCACATATCTACCGATTGTGATTGATTTAAACTTAAATTTTTTGCACTTTGTAATCGGTAGTTTAATTATCAAATTTATCTACCGATTCCATTTTAATTGGTTGTTTTTAAAAAAATTAATCCTCCGATTATACTTATTTTTGTGTACAAAACTTGTCTTGCTATAATCGGTAGTACCGGAACATAATTAACTACCAATTGTTGTTAATCGGTAGTACGGGGAAATAATTAACTATCGATTGTCGTTAATCGTTAGTACAAAAACATAATTACCTGCCGATTATTGTTGTCTAACTCACTGCTATTTTATGTAGATTGTTGAATCGGTTAATCATGTTTCATATGAGGGTCCTGATACTTCACTACACTATGCAAATAATTTGGCATGCTACCTACCCACTCTTGTCTTGTTCTAAGAATGTATGTTACAAGATTAGGCTTATGATATTTGTTTTGTTATATGCGTATTAAGACATTTGGAAGTAAGGCGGAGGCAAAGGAGTGGCTTATTAACAAGGCAAAAGAGAAGATGTGCGTTGTAGTTCAGAACAACTTCGTGAGGGTTGATCGATTTGAAATGATTTGTGAGAGAGATGGCGAGTGAAAGAGTCACGTGGGAAAGGATCGTAAATACGTAAAGAAGACGGAGAGGATATACCGAGGTAATTCAAAGAAGATTGGATGCCCATTTAAGATTATCTTCAATAAGCCCGAAAGTAAGGAAGTTAAAGTATGGAAAATGTTTAGAGTTTCTAATGGTCGTCACAACCACGAAGATCCGGAAAGTCTTGTTGGACACGTAATGGTTTCAAAGTTAAAACCAAAGGAAATGGAGACGGTGAAGTCTATGAGGAACGTAATGAAAGCGAGTGCAATCCTATCTAAGATAAAGGCGGACGACCCCAACAACTTTTCTTCGTTTTCTACAGTTAAGTCGGCGCTAGCAATAATCAAAAGGACAGAATGGGATGGTTGAATGGTTATGCAACAATCAAAGTGGTTAGCCGAGAAACACAACTACACGTTGAGAAAAGAAGAAAGGGATGGTAAGATGATTTTTATTTTCTTGGCATATCCGAAGATGATCCAATTGGCTCAATGTTTTCATCAAATTTTGTTGATAGATGCTACTTACAAGACAAGCAGGTACAACATGCCGTTGTTGAACATTTCTTACCACACTTCGGAAAAATGCACATTTACGGTGGCGTGGGGTTTAATGGATGCTGAGAACGATGTGAGTTTCATTTGGATGTTGCAAACATTAAGGTCGATTTATAATGGAGATCATTTTCCAAGGGTTATTATAACGGATAACGATCAAGCCTTGATGAATGCAATAAAGGTAGTGTTTCCGAAGGCCCAAAATTTGCTTTGTACGTGGCACATTCAATGCAACATCAAATCCAATTGGAGACATCATATCCAAGCTAAAAAGCGAAACAAAGGTACCAAGAGGTCGAAGGATGATGATGAACGTATTAGTAAACTAACCGTGGAAGAAGGAGAAGAAGAAAAAAGGTTAGCTGATGAAAATTGGGCCGAGGATGGAATAACATGGTCTTTATTTCTAAAAGCACGGGATAGCTAGTTTGGTCGATGACGGAGGAAGTTTATGAATACGACTTGAAGAACTTTGAGGATGAATGGGGCAAGAACTATCCCAAACCAGTTAAGTATTGTAAAACACAATGGTTGAGACCGCATAAGGATAAGTTTGTGTTTGCATGGACATATGAATATCAGAACTTCAAGAACGAGGCAACAAGCACTGCAGAGGGGTCCCATGGACGATTAAATAAAATACTAGTCGTTAGTCAAAATGGGGTTGTGTCGATCCAATAAGCAATCCATGAGTTCACCAATGTGACCTCACTAAGATTTACGGTTCAATGAAAAAAAGTCGGCATAGATTCCCGTTGGCACACTTAAAACATAAAAATATTCTAAGGGGTACAACTTACAAAGTTTCTTGGTGGGCAATAAATTTCATGATACAACAATTGGAGTTATATAGAGATCACGATGATGAGACTACAGTTTGCAATTGTAATACGATGATAGGTATTAGACTCCCGTGTCGTCACATGCTTGGTAGGTATGTTGAAGTGATTAAAATTAATGATATTCATCCCTTTTGGAAGTAATTATCTTTCACTCCAAACACCATGGTGGTTGATGGTGCACCGTTCGTGGAGACGGAAATATTTGCACGAATACTCGAGTGTTACTCTACGTCAAATGGGACACAAAAGCAAATACTCATGCACCATTTAGAGGAATCCCTTCACCCCTGTCTAAAGGTTGTTGAAGAACCAATGAAAGGAAAGGCGATGGGTAGGCTGAATACCGAAAAGTCAAGGTTAATTCAAAGAAAAGAGTTGAAGGAATGATTATCTAGTCAACGAGAGCTTTCTAGGCATGAGCATACTGAAGCGGAGTATCAAGATATGTCGGCTCTAAGGAAACGCGGTCGTCCAAGGAAGGATCAAGGTGGACCAAGCTCACGACAAGTTAAACCTAAGGTATCTACAATTCATTCTCAAGTTAATCAAACCCAACCTATACACGGAAGACCAAATCGAGGTACGTATACAATATACGATGAGTATTTGGAACAACTCCCTCTACTCATTCTACCATTTGTTTTTTCCACCAACGATGTCGATGGGAATGGCAACTGTGGTTTTCACGTTGCTTCGAAACAAATAGGAGACTTTAGTGAGGCGGTTACCGAGAATATCACCCAATGACAATATTTAAGAAATAAGATGGACTTCCAACTATTGGAGGATAAGGAATTCTATATTGAAATGATGAGATAAGGAGATAAACATGTTAGAGAACAAGAGTTCAAAGAGTTATATACTCGTGTAAAATGCTGAAAGGGATTGAAGACAATCGGGTCCAAGTATTGGATGGTAATGCCGAAATGTGGTTATCTTTTAGCGGATGTTTTGAACTGCGTGGTACATTATTTATGTCCTCCTTTCTTAGGAATGAATGTTAAGTTTACACCCACAAGGACGGTTTGTGATAAGTCGGTCAAGGATAGACGAATCATTATGGCATGGGTTAATAACAATCATTTTATCGGTTTAAGGTTAACATAAGATTGTCCATTACCTCCATTAAGTAGGTGATCGGATTGCTTCCCAACTAACCATTGCAAGGAGTGGTTGAAGCTATACGAGTCCAACATGGAGCGTTGGTATCGTTTAACAAGTCAAGGAACCAATTGATTTGACCGAGGATGGTGAGTAGTTTAGTTGATCATGTGATTTTGAACATATATTTTGAACATTGGGTATAGACAAATATTAATGCAATGTTTTGTGATTGTTAACAAAAAAAAATTCATTTTTACATGCATTTAATGCAATGGACGTCCCAGAATCGGTAGATAATAGAGTACCATATCTACCGATTACACACGCACGTGCCAAAATTAGAGTATAATCGGTAGTCTCGTGAAGAATGATTACTACCGATTAAACAAATCCCCAAATTGAATTTTCTTCGGATTTTGATTTCATAATCCGTAGTTTATGAATAATTACTATCTACCGATTATAGTTGTCTCCACAAAAATGAATTTCTCAAAACTTACAAAATTTCTAACTCTTCATCTTTCACAATCGGTAGTGGGTGAAAATTTTTATCTATCGATTTAGAATCGGTAGTTTGTAAAATCACATATATACCGATTGTGATTGTAGCCAGAATTAAATTAAACTTAAATTTTTTGCACTTTGTAATCGGTAGTTTAAAGATCAAATTTATCTACCGATTCCATTGTAATCGGTTGTTTTTTAACAAATTAATCCTCTGATTATACTTGTTTTTGTGTACACAACTTGTCTTGCTATAATCGGTAGTACGGGAACATAATTAACTACTGATTGTTCTCAAAAACCCACAATCGGTAGAAAGTATCAAAACTTGTCTACCGATTTTAATGAATTATAACCGATTTTGTACCCTATTTGGCAGGAATAAAGAGGCGTTTGAACAGTGTACGAACAAATTTTAAAAAAATTTAGCCGTTACACTAGCCTTTGGGTGTTTATTGTATATAAAAGGAACTCTCCTCTCAACGAAAAACCCCACAATTCTCAAACTAACTCATTTTTCTTCATCTTCTCAAAAAACCTCATACTTCTCAAACATGGCTACTAGCTGGTCCACCAAGGAAGATGTTGCAGCTGTTCGGGCGTGGGTGTTACCACGAAGCATGATTCTCATCTAAAAATTAAATCTTCTCAAACCGTAGAAGCTTTTTGGAACCGGGCTTTCCAAGTTTTTGTGGGTTTAGATGGCAATGGAGGTGGAAGAACATGGAACGTGGTCAGGGATAGATTCGAACAACTCTATGATCATTGTGATTGTTTTAGAACTGATTTGTACAATGCCAAGTTTAGTTTCCCTGAGCTCAACATCAATGGATATGTAAGTATATCTCAAATAGATGTTAATCAAATTAATTATGATCTCAATATAATACTAACATATTGTTCATTAATTTTTTCAGACTCCTCATGCTCTTGAGGACCATAGGGATATGTATGGAAGAAAGTTCACGCATTTTGCATGCTATGATGTAGAAATAAATGACAAGTATTTTGATCACGAGTATTTCGACACCGACCATTGGTCAATTAGGCATCAAAACTAATCAAGTATAATGTTATGATCTACTTTATGTCTTTAAATTAAATGAAAGAAGCCAAATAACATTATTTCGGTAGATAATAGTATATTCTAACTACCAATTATGTATCCATGGTAATTATTCCGTGATTCATATTCTTTCTTGGAGAATGCCCTTCACTTTAAGCGGCGTGGACGAACCTTAAACGGGTTGAATCTGTCAATCACCTTGAGGATATTGAAATGAGCTTCGTAACGGTAATTTGATCGTTTCCATCGTCGCCATTCCTCGAGAGATATCGCTATAACTTCATCATTGGTTTCACCCCTCAAACGATATCGATTGACAAAATAAGTTAAATTCTCAAATGGATCAACTTCTCTGCTTATGCAATTAAATCGACAAAAAAGATCAGCTCTATTTCGGTTATTGGGGTTACCGGTGTCAACGCAAAAATGTTCGTGAATACTCTCCAAATAACTCATACTCATTACACCATATTTCCTACGTCTTCTCCTCGCCTCGGATAGAATTGCACATAGCGCCTACATAGCGATAAATCTTCTTCTACCATGAACGGTTGAGCCATTAATCTTGAAGATGATTACTTCTATGTTGGAGAGTTAAAATGTATTGGAGGTGCATAAATGAGAAGATGTCACCCTCCTTATATAGATTAGAGTCCCAACGTCTCTTTTTTAAAAAAAAAAGTCGTTGAGGCCTGATATAACAAGAGTGCACATAAAAAGAAAATGTATTTACTACCGATTGTAATGTAAAATGTGTCCAGAAACCAATCCGTTCCATTATCTTAATCGGTACATAATTAACACCCGATTGTACTCAACAGGTATAATCGGTAGTCTATGAAACTTTATTTACTACCGATTATAGATGTTGCCCCAAATTCAAAATTGAAAAATTTATCAAATTTCCAAAATTTGCATCATCCGTAATCGGTAGTCTAAGAAAATATATTTACTACCGATTATAGATGTTGCCCCAAATTCAAAATTAAAAAAATTATCAAATTTCGAAATATATTTATACTCCATAATCGGTAGTCTAGGAAAAAATTTTACTACCAAATGTATATGTTGCCCCAAATTCAAAATTGAAAAAAGTATCAAATTTCGAAAATATTCATACTCCATAAACGGTAGTCTAAGAATTTATTTTACTACCGATTGTATATGTTGCCCCAAATTCATAATTGAAAAATTATCAAATTTTGAAAATATTCATACTTCATAATCGGCTGTCTAATAAAAAAATTTACTACCGATTGTATATGTTGCCACAAATTCAAAATTAAAAAAATTATCAAATTTCCAACATTTTCATACTTTATAATCGGTAGTCTAAGAAATTCTTTTACTACCGATTATAATTTAAAATGTGTCTAGAAACCAAGCAGTTCCCTCAGTAGGTGTAATCGGTAGATAGTTATCTACTGATTGTGGATCAACATGCTTAATCGGTAGGTGATGAAAACCACTTATCTTGTAATGTAAAATTTCAACAAAGTTACTTATTAAAAATGAGTCTCTTGTAAATCAATCGATAATTCATAAAAAGAACATAAAATCCATTCATCATCCATAAAGTAATTCATTCATCATCCATAAAGTAAACATAACATTAGAGCATTAAACAAGTTTCTTGCAAATCAATTGAAAATGATGTTCTTTAACAAGACAACCACAATCTAATTTCTAGATTTCTTGGTTTTAGTAGGAGAACGACGAGCACCAGGGACATATCTTTCAGCATCAGGGACATTGGCTTCACCATCAGCACTCGATGAACCACAAAATCTTTTACCGGGCTTTGCTGCTGACCTTTTAGGCTTATTCGAAGCTTTCTCCCCAAACTTACTTGCATAAGCTTCATTATCAATGTTATCTATTAGGTCTTTATGCTCTTTCATCTTCTCAAATGATAAAGGCACTCCCGCCTTTATACACCCAACAATCTTCTTGGAGAAAAACGTAAACCTAATTTTCTGTTTTTATGCAATAACAGTCAAACGATTATTATATAAAATATTAAGTCGTAATATTAAAATCAAACGGAAAGAACATTACGTGCCAGCCTTTCCTAACCCGAAGGTCTGTCTCTGATGATACAAGTATAATCGGAAACCTTGGTGGTCTTTCTTTTATCTTCACGGATCACATGAAGATGAGAATGCTCCCGGTACCATTCCATATAGCCTGGATCTACTTCATCACCTCGGTTGACAGGTTTCCCATCGTTGATCAAATATTGCATCCTGTTATTCCAATCTTCAACGGATGGTTACCAGAGTAAACTACTGTGATAGAGTCCTTACCATATAAAGAATTCTCCACGTCCAATTTGAACTTGCCACGCATGAGACTCAAGGTTCTTCTTATACATAACCGAGTTGACGCATCACCCTAGAGGCATTGTACATAACATATCATGTGGGATTCCACAAGGGTCCATAATAAAACGACAACTCAGACCTTCCCGTTATATGTCCACTAGCTTGGTCTTCCTTGTATGGATCAAACCATACATCTTTGGACGACATCAAGTCTAATTTCCTCCTCAAAGAAATCAATTGTTATTCCTTAGACATTGAACGGTTGTTGTCGAAGATATATTTTGTTCCTCTGGGTATTCCTTTCTCCCATATAGGATTCTCTTTGGCCAACTCGAGGAACGGGAAGTGGTCATAGATCCATGTCTAGTGTACATATCAAACCAAGTATGAGAAAATTGTTTCTTAAAAGAGAAAAAAATAAATAACAATCAAAGCATCAATAGAGTTATCAAAATACCTGTAGTAGGCTCACATTCCCGGCAATTTGGCTAGTTGATTCCCTCGATGCCTTTCTTAACTCTTCCATCAAGAACGCATGGCATGTGGTGCCCGACGAGTAATCACGAACTTTATTGAGAGGATGCAATAGTTGTAGAAGGTTAGCGTCGAACCGGTTGCCACTACAATTGGGGAAAATGACATATCCCAAAACACATATGATATATGCAGTGGCTGCAGCATTCACTTCGTAGTTGCTAAACTCTGAATTCATTTCTTCTTTATCCTTAGTGTTTTTGAACATATTCATCAAGTGGACCATGCTGAACTGTCTAGTTTTATAACGAAAGCACCAGTTGAATTCAATGTCGGATGTCTCTCGATCCCAACCAAGGCACTTCTGAGTGTAAAAATAAAGTTGTTCCCATCTTAACTGCTTTACGTAATCAAACTTTACGGTTGTACCATGGTCAGCGAGACTAAGAATCTACACCACATCATCTGGGGTGATCGCCATCTCTCCAAACGACATGTGGAAGGTATCGGTCTCAGGATACATTCTCTCCAGGAAGGATGATATCGACATCCGATCATGCTCTAACATTGAATTATCGGCAGAAGTAGATAACCCCGAGTGATAAATAATTTGCTTGAACCTTTCACACTCACCATCTAACGGGTCTTTCATTTTTTTTGGTGCAGCAGTAGCTTTGAGTAGACGAACCGCATGAGAATGGTCCTAATATACACGACGAATCAAAAAATAATTAGAATGACGGTTAACACTTCTACGAATAAAAAGACAATATCTTAAGAATGGTGTTTTATAATTATTACCTCAGTTGAATAAATTTCTTTGGCCCAAGAGTCTTTGTATCCAAATAACAGATCTCTTTCATCTCTTGGTAACCCAGGGATTTGGCCTGCTTCAATACCCTTCATCTCAAAGAGGCGGGGACTTGGTATCCTCCTTTCTTCTTAATTACCTTCTTTGTTCCTTGTCCTTCTCCTTGTATAGCACTTGGTTCTCCTTCTTCTTGGTTTCTAACTGGTGGAGCACTTGGTTCTACTTCTTCTTGGTTTCTAACTCTTGGAACACTTGGTTGTAAACTTGGTTGAGTTCCTTCGGTGATAGAGATTCCGCTAGCGCTCTTTTCTCTTCTTGCACTAACTCTTACTTTCTTACCCCCTTCACAACGAGGCCCCAAAACAATTATATCTTGGGCTTGCTTAGCTCGTCTTTCCCTAAAAAAACAAAATAAAGAACAATTATTTCCAAGAAGACACCGTTTAATCACTACATAATCGGTAGAAAAAGTACATAAAATCAACCGGTTGTTCAAAATCGGTAGTCAAATAAACAAACTAACAACCGATTGTTCATAATCGGTAGATCGAGAGCTAGATTATTTCCCGATTATGTATAAAAATTAGAACAAAACTCTAAGCTATGGACACACATATAATCAGTAGTCAAGTAAACAAACTAACAACCGATTGTTCATAATCGGTAGATCGGGATCTATAGTATATACTGATTATGCATAAAATTGGAACAAAAAACTCTAAGCTATGGACACACATATAATCGGTAGTCAAATAAACAGAATAACAAATGATTATTAAACAATCGGAAGTCAAATACAAAACCTATCTATCGACTGAAACCATCTAATATAATCGGAAGTTAACAGCTACTACATATCTACCGATTGAAACCATGTAATATAATCGGTAGTTAGATAAAAAAAATTAACTACCAATTAAGCCTAAATTTTGGTACAGAAAGACAATCGGTAGATAATGACTAATTCTAACTACCGATTATAGTTGATGTGCTTGAGGAATCCCGAACTTTCATAATCGGGAATTTAAACCTATACGAAACTACCAATTAATTCAAAACTATATTTCTCTACATGAAACCATCTAGCATAATCGGTAGTTAGATAAAAAAAATTAACTATCGATTAAGCCTAAATTTTGGTACAAGAAGACAATCAGTAGTTAATGACTAAATCTAACTACTGATTATAGTCGATGTCCTTGAGGAATGAAGAACACGACCATAATCGGTAGATAAATACAAACACGAAACTACCGATTATATCAAATAACCGAAAACCCTAGAAATTTTATTGACGATTTCATTCAATTGAAGCAAAATAAACACAAATAATGGTAAACCCTTACCTTATTGGAGCCATTAGATAGTTATGGAGAGGCTGATTTTCAGAAGAAGTTTCCATATCTAGATCATCATCTTCGTGTTCTTCATCTTCTTCACTATGTTCTTCAACAATCTTTCTGTTTCTTATTCTCGCGGCAAAATTTGACCAATTACTATTATCAGATTGACGGCTTATTTGTTTCTGTTGAGCCATCTTTAGATTGAAATATCGACGATGATTTGGTGCGGCGATTAACGACGATACGATGAATTGGTTTTAAAAATTTCACGAGGAAATTTTTTCGCACAATCGCTAGATAAAACGAAAAGAAGAAGAAGAGAAACTATTTCTCACAATCGGTAGTTAGAAATGAAATGAGTTTAGGTTTTATACTTTTATTAGTAAAAGGGTATATATGTATTTTTTACCTACTATTAGACTATCCCATAGCCACATTTATTGGATGGGTATAAATAAGTTGCGCCAAATTCTTTTTGAGTCCCCCTGAAAATCGCTTATTTATTTATGCTACCGGATTCCAAATTTTAAACACTTTTAAACATTCTCTCCCTTGCCTATGTTATTTTCTCTATAAATACTTACTCTGACTATAAATACTACTACATCAACACCCATTTTGTCAAGAACAACCCCACTCCTGATGAAATAATATTGGTAAAAACCTTCTCTCTTATTTTCCTTTACCAGAATCACTGATTCCTTCTTTTTCTCAATGAAGATTTTTGGTTTTCTACTTTCAGATATTTTTAGTGCTTTTCAGGATCACTGAGTTATATTTTACCAGTTGCTCTTGCTTTAGCAGTTTCTTTAAAACAAGATTTCAGTGGGGCAGATGTTGCACTAACTAACATAGTCTAAGAATTTCAGCTTATCATTGTGCTCGCTTTTCATACTTCGCTTTTCATTGCCGCCTTAATATTATGTTATAGCTTTTAGTCGTTGAATTACTTAATGCTTCATCTCGATTTTTGTTTCTGCAGTTGCGTTATTTTGCTGGATTTGTAATCCTTTGTTCTTCACCATTGTAGAGCCAGCAGCCACGGGTGATTAACTTGCAGAAAAGAAAGAAGATGGCATTAGCTTCAACTGGAAAAGTAGCTTTAGGCTCAATTGCCTTCGGAATCTTTTGGATATTAGCTGTATTTCCGGAAGTCCCTTTCTTACCTATTGGAAGGACAGCTGGTTCAATGCTAGGTGCCATGTTAATGATCATTTTCAGAGTTCTTTCTCCAAACCAAGCATATTCTGCAGTAAACCTACCGATCCTCGGTCTTCTCTTTGGAACTATGATTGTGAGCACATACCTTGAAAGAGCTGATATGTTTAAGTACTTAGGAAAGTTGCTTTCCTGGAAAAGCCTTGGTCCCAAAGATTTACTCTGCCGTGTCTGCTTCATTTCTGCTATATCAAGTGCTTTATTTACCAACGATACCTGCTGTGTTGTTCTCACTGTATTTGTATTGAAGATTGCTAAGCAGCATAAGCTTCCACCTCGTCCGTTCTTACTAGCTCTGGCATCTAGTGCGAACATTGGGTCTTCTGCGACTCCAATTGGTAACCCACAAAATTTAGTAATAGCTCTCCAAAGCAAGATCAATTTCCAAGATTTTGTATATGGGATTCTTCCTGCAATGGTTGTGGGAGTAGTTGTGAATACCTTCATTCTCTTGTGCATGTTTTGGAGGGTATTACATGTTCAGAAGGACGAAGAAGATGTTGTTCCCGCCAAAGAAGTAGGAATCCTCGAGGCAGATATGAATTCCCATCGGTTCTCAGCGACCACAATGTCATTCTCGCAAGAATGGGACAGGGACACCACAATAGACGAGGAAATGATAAATAGCATTTCTTCACGATCGAACAGTCTGGGGGAGTCTCAGCGCATGGAGTTTGGTAGAAGACTAGTCTCAACCCTCGAAATCGATTCACACCATGCAGGAAATGAGTGCGCAAAGATGCATAGTGAATCAAAAGATAATGGTACTGCTACTACTAACCCTTTCCCTCAGTTGGAAATTGGGAATTCCTCCAGGGAAATGAAGGTCACAATAGATGAAATGAGCAATAGTAACCTTGATATCAATGGTTCGAAAGATGTGTCGGCATCTATCCAGATTCCAGAAGAAAAGGACAGACTTATAAAGAAATGGAAGAGGTTGATATGGAAAACATCTGTTTACCTAGTCATAATAGGAATGCTAATTGCGCTTCTGTTGGGTCTAAACATGTCATGGACTGTCATAAGTGCTTCCCTTGTTCTAATGGTTCTTGATTTTAAAGATGCCGGACCAAGTCTCGACAAGGTATGAATTTTGCAATCCTTCTTCCATTTTATGTACTGTTAGTTCCTTTTCTTGCTAAACACTATCTAGATTGACAAACCAAACTCATCCAACTGTCTCTGTACCCTTAATCAGGTTTCCTATAGTCTCCTGATATTCTTCTGCGGAATGTTTATTACCATTGATGGCTTTAACAAAACGGGAATACCAAGTGCCATTTGGGATTTCATGGAGCCTCATGCAGGTATCAACCATCCCAGTGGGATCGTAGTGCTCGCTGTCGTCATACTTGGGCTCTCAAATCTTGCTTCAAATGTACCTACTGGTGAGTCCCATTTGTTAGCTATATTCCTACTACCAATTGTTGATGTTGTTGTCACAAGGGTGAGTTAAGTATTGGTCTTGTTGTAGTATTGTTGCTTGGAGCACGAGTCGCAGCATCAGCAGCGCTAATCTCTGCATCAGATGAAAAGAAAGCATGGCTAATATTAGCATGGGTGAGTACTGTTGCTGGTAACTTATCATTGTTAGGATCAGCTGCAAATTTGATAGTGTGCGAGCAAGCTCGTCGAGCTCAACTATTAGGTTACAATCTTTCCTTCCGGAAGCATCTAGAGTTCGGCTTTCCCTCTACTCTTATTGTCACTGCAATTGGTTTGTTGCTTATAAGGGGTTAATACTTGATTCATATGAAGCCTTCATGTTCTTTATGATACGTGCATAAATGTAGAATTGTTATAAGAAGTGCAAAATAAGTTGAGAAGAGGAACCAATAAGCTCAAATAGTCAAACAGAACTCATGTAATATTGTAAGCTATTCTGATTCATCAATGGCGCAAGTTCACTAGAGTTCTTGCTTATTGAACCAGACTATGTATTACTCAAAATGTGTTCATTTAATCTATTATACATGTATTTAAATCATTTTCTTTTTTGTGTCAGTATTGCGACAATAAATACAAATATCAGTATATATATATAAGATGTTGAGTATGATAAACTATTTGAATAATTTGTTCTCTAGTTTAAATTTCTAGCTGCTCCTAAAAGAAAAGTTCAAGTTTAAGTTAAGTCATTTTATTAGGTATGAATTTTTATTTCAATGCATAAAGATTTTGGTATTCAATTTTTTTTTTGTATATTACCTTTTGGATTAAAATATTCAGAAATTACCAAGATGTTCTTCAATCAACAAAACTTATTTCTTGAGTTAAAACAATAAAAAAAAAATAGAGAAAAAAATAATATAAATATAGAAATTTATTAATTATTAGGATTTTTACTCAGGTAGTGACGAAGATAGGATTTGGTAGATTAATTACCATGGAAAACGAGGTAAAAATCTCAAATAAAATTTCTCTTTTCTCTTATGTTAGTGTTAATATAATAAATAGCCTCACCCAATCCAGTTGTGACACCACAAGAAGGAAATGGCATCACCAGCTACACCAAAAATAGCAACTAATGACACTTTCTAAATTTGTACATCATATCCCAGTTTGAATTTTCTGTTGCTTAACGACACAGAGTCATAGTCATTACGCAAGTAGTAAATAAAACGATAAAAGTGGGATGCCATGAACCATATCATGATATTGATCGATGGCAATAGAAAATTGATTTTACCTAATCACATTACCTTCTGAGCTGACTTTAAGGAAAAAAAAGTCTTACTTTTGGAACGTTGTTAATATGATTGCTGACTGTATATGTCCAATTGGATACAAGTGGACTTATTTTGGGTTAAACGTGTCTTAATTTGGGAACCAATTAAGCTCTATAATACTACTTCCTTGGTCCCAATCAGATACAAGTGGATTTATCTTGGTTAAGACTTTTATCAAAAATATAAATGAAAAAAAAATTTATACAGTGGTTGAATTTGGAAGAAATATCACTTGGAGTATTTTGTTTTGTACTACTAGCCAAGTTGATCACGTAATTTCAAAAAGATATAAAAATCAATCGAATTACAAGATGCTTCTTCATGGGCACAACTACATAGAGATTGTTAATAGTTGGTTACGACCGTACCCTCACCCAAGGCAGCTAATTTGGTGTTTTCTGCATTGTTGGAAAACTCGTTTCATGACCAAAATAAAAAAACAAGTCATTTGATTTTATATTGATTGCCATTGGTACCATACAACATGCGTTACAGTGGTTGGTCTAGCGGCAAAAAAAAACAATACGTAAAAGTTTGGAAAACAACCGCATCAGAGCAGATTATTGGGTCAGATTCATTCATGATATGAAACCATTTTTTCCCGTCGCAATCATTTTACTCTGAGTTCCCTTTTGATAAGAAAACCTTGAGGATTACATTAATTGTGTATCTCCTATACCTATACGTATCTTGTAATGTAATCGATCTCAAATCAAAATATATATATATATATATATTATATATATATTATGCTCTATTAAATGTTGTCTACTATCGAAAGAGATAGAAAAGTGAATTATCCTTTACCCTTGTATCTGGTTAGGAAACAAAATGTAAGATAACACATGTCAAACGATTAAGAAAAGAGGCAGAGATTTATAGAAAAATAAAAAACACATAATCAAAACTTTATAAAAGGTCGAGTAGATGACATATATGAAAGACTTAAGATATCATTGCATGATCAACACGTAAGATCGGGAAAGTGCTATTACTTTGATCGAAACAGAAAGCATTAAATGCAAATGTAACGGGAAAAATAGGAGCAATAAATGCGCATAGAGCGAAAAAGTGGGAGCATTAATTACCCAAATTACTTTAACTGCATGACTGACACCAAGGATCGGGAAGAAGATGACTCATAAGGTACGAAGAACACGTGTCAATCATACAAGGTAACGGACCAAAAAGGGAAAAACATGACAATGCATAAGAAGGAAGCTACTTGTCAACCGCACGATCATCCTGATCTAAAGACAACAATAAAATAAAGAGAACGCAAGGAAGTAACGGGACAGGAGGTATCAGACCAAGAGAATACAGTAAAATGATAATCAATAAATTGATAGACAAGGTCGGGAAAACGTGACTCACCAAATTCAAAGGATAGACAGAAAAGAGAAAGAGAGAGACCCATTGAATGATCTATAAATAGAGAAGTTCATTCAACAGAGAAAGGGTCGAAAAAATTAGAGAAGAGAAGACTAAGGAAAAGTATCAGAATTAAAGAAAGGTTATTAGGTATGTATTTACTAAGCAATGTAGTGTATAAAGTTACATTTATATGATCCTTTTTTCAGACTTGTAAAGATTAAGGATTCTTGTATATAAGTCTGTCTAAATTTTTTTATACAAGACAGTTATTGATAATTCTATGATTTGATTTTTAAGGGGATTTTATGTAACAAAATGTAAGTTAAGATTTTCAATCTACACCATTTTAACAAATCAGTGGTTGTTCATGTCAATGAGAATTTTAGCATAAACATACCTAAATGAAAAAATATTTTCTAAAAATGACCTTCTGATAAAGACATTTATGTTAGCGGATTTCAAAATGGGCCGGAAATAGAACTCACACTTCTCAAATCGAAGATTGCTATAGAAATTTATCAAATTCATTAGAAAATTATCAACCTCGTGGATCTAGTGATGAAGATATCTGTGTTGTTTTATATAGAATTTGGTATCTTTATGTAACAGTTATGCTTGAACAGAAAGTGAGGGTTCAATGATCCTTGCACCCTCTCCCCTGTGTTACTGTGTACATTGTAGAAATTGAGGGCCATAACTTTAGAGTGCTGCACATAGAACCGGAAAAATCAGTCCAGATTGTTGTTGGAAAGATGGATGGTCTATGAGTCCATAGATTAATACTAGAAAAAAAAAATCTAATTTAAAAAGTAGGAATTACTGATAGGAATTAACATTATAGGGCTAGTTAATAGTAAGTCCGTCCATTAAAAACTTATTAATCGGAGGTCCTTTTATCTAATAAATTATAGTTTTGGACCCAAATATTTAATCTTAAGTCCAACCACACATGTGTTCCAAAACCACTTTTTTAAAATATTCCTATAATACCCTAGATATACGTAAAAATTGTTAAACTAAATTCATTTCATTTTTGACGTTTTCCTTTTAATCTCCCAGATCCAAATCGGAGCTGCGAGAAGAGATTCTTTTTTTGGATTTTCATCATCTAACGCGAGATCAGTTATTTCGGTCTTGTTTAATCAGCCTAGATTAATTAGTTTTTATATTGTTTTATTTTATTTTTTTGAAGCTATTTAGATTCTGATTTTCATTGTACTGGCAAAATTCAATTGAGATGATGTATATGAAGTTGTTGCTTCTTACCGATCAAGGTAATCAACCAAGAAAATAGTCAAGGGATTTGATTTTTATTTGATTTTAAGGTTGATTTTTCCATTCATTTTAATCTGTTGTTGAAGATTTTATATTTAATATGAGCAATTTTTTTATTATGATATTTATTTTAGGATTTCTCGGATCTAATCATTCGTTGATGTTTTAATATATTTTCGATCTCCATGCTTGATTAGTTGATTATTTACTTCATTTTTATGAAATTATTCAGATCTAGATGGATAATCACGTTTTTTTGTTCATTTCGTTACTAAATTCAATTATACTAATTTCATTTTGTTGGTTTTAGGTTTGTTTCAGTTTGTTTTTATGTATGAACCAGCAGTACGTATATGTAATACCGACCAAAAACCTAGTTTATTTTTGAGAATATGATCACATAATGCATATATGTTACACTGGAAAATACTTATGTTATTTCTACAAATTCACTTATTGTTTTTGTGTAGTTTTTTTATTGTTTGAGATTGTTTGATCTAGCAGTACATATATGACATACTGAAAATAAAATGTTTTGATTTTTTTTTTATTAATAGATTCATCACTTATTTTGTATGATCTAGTTGTACATATATGGGGCACTGAAGAAAAAAAATGTTTTGTATTTTGTTATATTCATAGATTCATTACTTATTTTGATATGTTGACTTTTAAGTTATAAATCAGCAATACATAAATGGAGTACCGAGAAATTACATAATTTGTGTTTTATCTATAAGCTATAGACATCTACCTGTTTGTGTATATTTATTTGTGTTTTGTCTGAAAAATCACTATTAGTTTGTTAGTTTGTTGTTGTTTTTTGCAGTTTCGTTGTTTTTTTAGTTTTTGGGTTTGTGGTGTATTGTAAATCGATTGATAATCTCAGGTTAGTTATATGTAATATGTGTTTATATGACAAGGAACGGATGTTTCGGTTTCTTTGATTGCTTTTAAAAGACTATTTTGATGTTCAATTGTTTTCATACCTAAATCAGCGCTTATTAGATGTAGTGTGTTTTATATTGTGTATCATTTATAGCCGTTTATTGTTGTATAGTGAGTATAATGTTGAACATTTATGTTATGTTTTATCATTATAATGACTATATTTTACGATTTAAGGGAGTCGAGGGGCAGCGACTCCTCGTTGTCGTTAATTTCTTTTAATTTCTATATAATATATATACCGATGAATTATAATGTTAAAAAGCACAAAAAATTATTATATATTGCTCCGATAGATTAGTGTTAAAATAATCAGTAGAAATTGTTATATATAATGCTCTAGTGCATAGCTTATATGTACTAATGAATTAATAATATTTTTAAAATTAATATTTTCTTATCAGTATGGTATATATGTACCGATGAATTATAATGTTAAAAGCAGTAGAAACTATTATATGTATGAGCTATCATGTGGGTCAAACTAATCGAGGGGTTTTTAAGTATTGCATATGTGAAATGATTATTTATGCCGCTTAGACCAAAAGAAACTAGTGTGTTTTTTTCAGTACATCATATATGTATTATCAGATTATATGGTTATCTGTTTTTTGTAACTGTCTTTTGATTATGTGCTTATCTACGCATATATATATATACAGGTCTCACAATGTTGATTTGTTGATGAGTATAATAAAGAGACTAACATTTTTCCTCTTATTCAAAAAATTTCACCAGGAAGACCAAAGGCGAATAACATCAAAAGGGCATAGGAGAATACTAGAAAGCCTGAGACATGTTTAAACTTGGTGTTAAAGATCATCATAACAAGGATACTTACAATGTTGTTCTTTCGTACCCATGAGCTTAAGTTTCAGTATTTTTAGTCCATTTTTGGGTCACAATTCAGATTCGTGTTGCATTTCAGGTTATTTACATGAATAATATGTAAAATGAATTTGGATGGAATAGCTATCTTGATGTTATCATAAATTCACTGAAGTGGTTTCTTTTTTCAGTCGACTTAGTTGAATTAGTACATATTATTTGTACTTTGTTTTCTTCCATATTTTTTGATTTTGCATTATATATAGATATTTGTTATTGTTTTTGTGAATATCATGAAGCATCGAAATTTCAGACTAGGTAGTTCTTTAAGTTTTTACTATGAATTATAATTAATCCATATGTTTATTTTTTTTCAAATTATCATATTTACTCAGTTGATTTAGGTATGATCCAACAGTACATCAGTACATATATTTTATACTGAAAAATCCCAGTTTATTTTGACTAATATGATTCGTCGGTGCAAATATGATAGTTTCTTTTGCTTTTGATAGTGAGAATCAGCAGTACATATATTCTTTACTGTACAATTCCATATTATTTTGACCAATATGATCCTTCAATGCATATATAATAGTTTCATTTGCTTGTTTTTGTTTTATACATTGTGAATTTACAATACATATCTTTCATACTTGTGAAAAAACATTATTTATGCTTGCATATGTGATTGTCTTTGTTTCCAACATTATAACTTATCAGTCCATATCTCCCATACTGGGGACAATCCTAGTTTACGCTTGCATATATGATTTTCTTTTGTTTTAGACATTATAAATTCGCAGTACATATCTCCTATACTGGTGAAAACCCATATTGTTTATGCTTGCATATGTGATTTTTTTTATTTCAGACACAATTATCAAGCAGTACATATCTTCCATACTGATGAAAAACCCATACTTCGAGTCCAAAAGAGTTTGGGAGATGATGAACAACTCTAGTTAAAGATGTAAAAGAAAAAGGTCTCTTCCCGAGCAGAGTTGAAATGCAAGGATAAAACAGATTATTATCCTCGTATCTGACAGTATATATCTGCAACATTGAAAAACCAGGGGTTTATTTTGAATTATTAGTGCATATTAGTATGAAAATAAGTTATCCTAGAACATATTTGTTAGTTTACTAGTCAGAGTTCTTAGTTGTTTTAATAATTTGATGTTGTGATAACAATTGTTTTTGAATCTATGGTATTTTTTTTACTATGATTATTTTAATTAATCTATCTGCAGTGATTTCCCTTTACAAATATATAACAATTATGTAATGATCCATTAGAAAAACTTTCAGTGAATACATGATTCCAAGGAAGACAGAACATACTCCATACTCCGGAATGCTAATCTTGACATGTTGTTGGATGGTAAAGTGTGAAATCTAATTAGGATTTTTTTTAGAAAATAACACTTCATTGAGTTAGTTGAATGTACTCAGAATTTTAAAAAATATCGAAAATATCTAAAGTACAAAGTATTTATTGAGGTCAAACTCTCACTGAGTAGAAATTACTTTGTCGCATAGAAAATATAGAATACATAATTCATGTACTTTAAAAACTTATAAAGAAACTGGAAAAATAATAATGGTGAAACTTAATAACGCTTAAACATAATCTCTGAATATCAATGAGTTTTAAATGAGTACCAAATAATATGTCTCAGGAAAATATCTTCGATATAAATTTTTTAAGAATGCAAACTGAATCTGCATTGTCACCCAAAAGAGTACTAAGAAAACTGAAACTTAAAATTCATGGGTACGAACGAATGATATTGCACGTAGTCTTGTTATGATGAGCTTTAAGACCACATTTTGAGCATGTGATGTACTTTATGCTCTCTTCCATGCATTTTTGATACGATTTGTCTTTGCTCTCCCTGGTGGAACTCGTGGATCAGGTGGTAAAAGTGTATCATATGGATTATATTGATCTGGCATGTTGTAATTAGGAACAAGTGTGATCGTAATTGAATAAAGTTGCATGTTAAAGGAACATGCAAAAAACAACAGTACATATATGTTATGCTCTCAGAAACTAAGCATTACATAAAAACTAAACTGATAGAAACTGGAAAAAAACCCAGAAAGTTCCACAACAACAATGGACATCAAATGAAAATGAGCAGTGCAAGGAATATGCACTGATTCAGCTGTTGTATAAAAAATGAAAATCAAATAACAATTCCAGATAATTTAATGAATGAAAAAGCGATTACGCATCATACATACACATATTTACGAATGGATGACATTGTATGTAGCCTTGTTATGATGACTTTTAACGCGCATTTTGTAAATGTCACATGTTTTTTGGTCTTCTCGCACACACTGTTAACGCGACTCGCCTTTGGTTTTCCTGGAAATAATAATATTATAGATATCACATATTACCAAAGAAAAAAATTCAAATGATCTAAAAACTATTAATAAATTAGTGATAACAAGGGGACGTTACCCCCTCGACCCTTGTAAATAGTAAAGGACAATCATTAAAATGATAAAAAACTTACATTAATGTTCAAAATGGATATGACAGTATAAACTCAATATGAAAATCAAACCTACAAATGCCTCAATACGTAGGAAAAAAACAGTACATCATATATGTACTGTTGGTTTATATTGTCTAAAGAAAAAAAAATCATCATGTATGCACCAATGGACCATATTGGCCAAAATAAACTAGGTTTTTCAGTACAAAAAATATGTATTGCTGAATTTGTATTGTTAAAAGAAAAAAAAATTATCATTTATGCACTGGTGAATCATATTAGCAAAAAAAAATTAGGTTTTTATGGTACGACAGATATGTTCTTCTAATTCACACTATCAAAAGCAAAAGAAACTATTATGTATATGCACCAATAAATCATGTTAGTAAAAATAAACTAGGATTTTTTAGTACAGCATATGCGCACTGCTATTTTATACTGTCAAAAGTAAAATAAAATATAATATATGCAGCAATTGTACATATTAACCAAAATAAACAAGGTCTTTTTCAATACAACATATATGTACTGCCGATTCGAATTGTCAAAAGCAAAAGAAACTATTATATATACATTGTTGGATCATATTGGTCAAAATAAACTAGGTTTTTTAGTACGGTAAATATTTACTGTTGATTCGAATTGTCAAAAACAAAATAAAATATTATATACGCATTGATGGATCATATTTGTCCAAATAAACTAGATTTTTTTCAGTACAACATATACGTATAATTGATTTATACCTTTTGCTACTATTTTTATTTAGAAGATGTAGATGTAGATCTCTTCTCCAACTGATCAGATCATAACATCTAGGTCATTCACTATTTTTTAATCATAGATGTAGATGAAGTATGGTCTTATTGATTTTTGTATGATTTTTCTTCAATATAAACGTATATTTGATGATTTGGTATGATCTAGCAGGGTAATATCATCATCATCTAATAGTGATCCAATTATTTTGTTTTTGCAGATGACTGAAAGAACGGAGAAGAAGAAAAAAAAAAGGAAAAAGAAAGAAAAAAGGACGAGAAATTATGTTTTAGTGGAGAGAGAGAAAAATATTATAACTTTATTATTACCGCACGTATTATTGTAGAGGGTATTCGAGTGATTGAACATTTATAGACCTATGTATAGAAAAATTTTGGTTAAACCCTACTATAACTACTTATTTAGATCTAGGACCAAATGATAAATTTCCCATTTAAAAATGACGGTGATTCTTAATTATTTTATTTTGGAATTAATATTTCCATACGTACAAAAAATAATAATTTAGTTTCACGCTTTAAAAAAATACCAATTAAATTTCACTAAAATTTAAAATATACATATTTTTACGTAAGAAAGAAAGCTTTGCTTTTTTTTTCCAATTTGAATAATGATGAATTTTTTAAAAAAACTAGAAAACGATAACATGGAGATACGTGATATAGTAAACAGTTAAAACAATTTGGTGTAAGAAAGATGGGATCATATGGTCCCGGGTTACCGATGAGAGGTTTCCTGATAGACTATCACCCGTTGCATGATTTTCCAAGCCATTCGCCGCTTGGTTTTTTCCATGAAGTTGTGTTGGATTAAAGATTGTGGAATTTGATACATATTCGGTTTGATTTTTTTAACCATCCCAGTTATATATCATAGTGTTTAAGTAGCAGAGTCTATGAACTGGAGCAGGTTTTGCGAGTCCGATTCAAATTGTACTTTTTGCCAATTCCTCTTTATTAACGTTCTAGATGTTATTAACATGGCCAAGGTTTCAGTTGTTAGTGCGATGATGATGCCCAGAGGTTGCTCTATTAGCATCACTTTTATTGACAAAGAATACCTAGATTCACTACATATGAACCATGCATTTGATATTCTAGGGTTCCCTCTAGCCACTTTATCTGTATTGATGTTGATTCAGTCTAGGTTCGGTCTGACCCGACCTACCGAGATGGTTGTTGTTGATCTTGTGTTGTTTATAGTGTTTACGGTTGGTGGAATACCGGGTAATAAAGGAGATATGCTCTCCTTTTCCCAGGTAAATTCCTTCTGGAGTTTCAAAGCTATATGTATAATGATTTCTAGATTTGGTTTCTATTGTCGAAATATATCATTTCATTCCTGGCTATCCACAAGGGCCAAATAAGAAAACAGAACGAGTTAATGGTAGTGAAATGGTATTTTATTTGTAAAAGTTGTGAGATTAATTTGCGGGTGTTCAAAAAATCAGTAGGAAAATATAGGGTATTTGGTTGACTTGATATTCGAGCGAGGAGGGTGTTCCATGTGGAAACAACAACTTGACACTGGAGCAGTACGTGATTAGCATTTTTTGAGTCAGTATTGTGATGGGGGTATAGGTTAGAGATGGTAAGATGGATACGGTTTAGAATGAAAAAGGTTGGAAAACCTTCCTTAATTATTTTCCACAAGAAAAACTGGATTTTTTTTGGGACACGGTAGTGTCCATAGGAAATTGGTGGCTGGTATGGGGTTTTGTTGCAGTTAGTTTGATGCTCGGTTGATGTATTTGTCTCCCGTAGTTGTGGTGGTGTATTTTTCGGGTTACGTATATGGCCAGATAATCTTGTCTGGGGTACTATCATAAGAAAGTTGGATGTTTACAATCTTTTATGCTGCTGGAAAAAGGAAGTGGTTTAGTTTATCATGTATCCAGTTATGAGAAACAAGATATATGATTTTTGTTATTGTATGGATTAGGATAACAATATGTAAGATTTATGTTTGTAAATTGTGGGATCCAGTTCGCCTAGATAGGGGTTATCAAACCTTTTTCTATGCGATAAGAATATGTATTGCTTAATTGTATGTATGAGGGATGTTAGTTTCCTCTGTTGTACGATAGGTGAAGATGTGTTGGATAATGTATCTCCAAAAACGGATTGTTGTTTAAGATATTTCTCCTTGCAAAGGTTGGCCCAGATGAAGTCAAGTGTTTCGTGAATGCTCTAAGCTCTATTTATTATCCAAGCTTTGTTGTGATCATTACTTTTTCATATGCCCACCCCCTTCGGTTTTGGCTTTGGTTAACTTATCCCATCCAATGGGATAAAAAAATTTAACGGTTAAATCATGACCCTAGAAAAAAATCCTGGTGATACGATCTATTTTTTATATGCACGTTGGCAGGGAGAAGATAAGTTTGCATAAGGTGATTAACATAAGGGGTGAGAGAGATGTTTATGAGTATTAACATTCCCACTGATGTTAAGCATTTTATCATCCATCCTTTCATTTTTTATTCCTGACATTGGAGAAAAGATGCGAAGATAAGGCGAGGGGTTCTCCCCTCCTTGAAGTGGACTTCCAGGTATATAAGTGATTGGCATGTTGAACAACTAGTGAAGTTTTCCCACCTTATATTGGTCCAGTGTTAGATGATGTATAATTGTAGATTTTGTTGTGTTAATATGATTGAAGTAGATCTTTGAGATAATTATTACTTTCTACGGAAGCCTTATATGTGAAAAGGAGGTCGCCCGCACACATATGATGGAGAACCGGTAGAGCTTTTTGTGCGAAGTGGTGGAGCTTTTTGTGCGATGCGCAGTCCCCCAGTAAGTTGCATGGTAGTGCAGTAGGGTCGTGCGATGACTTCTTAGTTATTTTTCTTGAAACAACTAATACATCAAGGCGTTACTGCTTTAAGTAGCACATTGGTGTTAAGCTAATTCTGTTTGGGTCGTTGACTCCTAGATCATTGTAGGAATGTGATGGAAACTTTCTTTTTATTCTGCTCGTTAAGAATTCAGCTAGTTGTAAACTTGAGTGTATCATTCAAGACTTGGGAGCTGCATGTAGTTCTTAGTCATGGTTTATGGCATCAGTAGTTGATGATTAGTTGTTGATGATCGTGCTGGTAAAATGAAGTTGCTTAATTTTCGTCAAGGACTAGAAAGATCCATAACTGAAGAGAGATAAAATCTGGACTGATCATAGGAATCTTGGATGTAGCCTCAGAATGTTCAGTTAATGTTGCAGGGTCAAAATCCGCAATGACCTCAATTTTGGATCTTTTATTAGGTTCACACTGTTTTATCCATTGTTCAGATTCTTTGTTACTCCTCCGTGATTTCTGTTCCTGGATGAAAACCCAATTTCTGAGTTGATGAGATATATTTGTTATTCAGGGTTTTGTCTTTTTAAACCATGCCCTCTCAGAACATTTGTTGGGCTAGAAACTACTGAGCCAGAAATTAAATTAACTTGAACATCAGAATCAATGAATCTGTCAGGATTCTGGAAATGCTGCAATGTATGGAGTGGATTTTTTTTGTTCAAAAGTTTGCTTAGCATTTAAGGAAACATTATCAGAGTCTGAATCTTGTTGAACAAAACCCCCATCTGAGTATTAATCATCTGTGAATGAGATCACAAAATTATCTTGGCCGGACGAAGTAGGAGAAAGAGTTGTGTTTCGGCTCGATCATTTTCTGGTTCCTCTCTATCCACATTGAAAAATTGCTCTTCATAGTATAGGTCTTCACGAAAATGTTGATGATCACGCTGAGCAGGTTCAAGTGGCGATGGATCTTTAATTCTATGGTGATTGAGTAGAAATAGTTCCAAACAATCTTCACTGAGATGGCCTATCCTATGGCATAAGTTACAAAAAATCCTTGGCAGCTGATCATGGAATCTAAATTCAATCCAGTTAACACCACAATCGTTGTTTGGATCGTGAACTCCAAACATCAGAGGCTGAGAAAGATCAATCCTTAGTCTGATTCTCATAGTTGTGAAACCATTTTGAATTTGAATTGGATCATTATAAACAATGAGTTCCCCTAGTTTCTTGCCTAAACACTCTGGTCATTTCACGATTAAATTCAAACTTAATGAGATACAAAAATTTCCGTATTGTTTCACAGATAAGAGATAACCCTTTGCTATTTTGTTGGAAGTATATTGTTTTGATCAATAAAAATGAAAAGAAAATGAGATAAAAATCGGACATATGTAAATATTTATATTGAAAGCAAACTTACTCTAGAAATGTAAGTAAAGTAATTTTAGCATTTGTAGTTTATATTTCGTTTTTTTTTTAATGAAATAGTTTGTATGTCGTTACAAACTACTTCATTAGTCTTATTTCATTTCAATAAATCCAAGTCTAAAAATTAAAACTTGTCAAAAATGATCGAATAGATAGTAGTAGGGATTGAACACTTGAAGTAATAAATTTGGTGCATGATAGATATCTTACATTTTTATACACTTTTAACAATAATTTAGACGTGGATCCACGTCCTCTTTCAAAGATTAGTATCATGTTTGTTGTTTTTTTTTATCTGATTTGTCTAGATCTGACTGGAATCATTTTATTTGTCTGGATCTGACTCAATGTGTTTATTTTTTAAGTCAGATCTGACTCATCTGACTCAAAAATATATGAGTTAGTGGTGTGGTCCAATGAGTCAGGGGTATTTTTATACTTGACTCAAATAGTTCCGAATCAGGGATTAGGTCTGACTCAGATCGTAAGTCAGATATAACTTAAAATAAAAAAAATACGTTTTGACATCTTATTCGGATCGAGTCAAGGACCGAATCAGATTCAAATACCGAAACAGCAAAAAAAAAAACATGATACAGAACTTGAGTCTGGTGCCTTAGACCACTCGGCCAACCTGACTTGTTATGAGCTCAACTATTCGATACTACCATGTTAGGAAAAACTACTCTAAAACCGCCTAGAGACACGAGATGTTTTTTTATTAGGTCTCATGGCAACCAGGTGAGACCCATCATCCCGAAAATAGTTTACTGTTTTTCTTTTTGGGATATATTGTTGTTTTCTTTTTTTTTACCGATAAAGAGTTCGATGCTGACGCGTTTCAAAAGTCAGGAATACAGTGTTATGACCGAAAGACTTAGTCTTTGATGTTGCCTAGAAAGACAATCTTTGCCGGATGACCCAATAAAACATTAGTTTTTTAAACATTCTCTCCCTTCCTCTGTAATTTTCTCTATAAATACTAACACTTCCATTCCATCAGTCTCTCAGCCCACATTTACGGTCACACTACTACTAGTACTACTACCTCAACACCCATTTTGTCAAGAACAACTCCACTTTTGATGAAATATAGGTAACATTTACAAATACTTCTCTCTTATTTTCCTTTAGATCAATGATTCTGATTCCTTCTTATTTCTTTTCTTCTCCTGCATTGAAGATTTTTGGTTTCTATTTTCAGATATTTTTAGTTTTTAAGAGTTATTTTTACAAGTTGCTCTTGCTTTAGCAGTTTCTTTAAAACAAGATTTCAGTGGGGCAGATGTTGCACTAACTAACATACTCTAAGAATTTCAGCTTATCATTGTGCTCGCTTTTTATAGTTCGCTTTTCATTGCCGTCTTAATATTATGTTATAGCTTTTAGTCATTGAATTACTTAATGCTTCATCTCGATTTTTGTTTCTGCAGTTGCGTTATTTTGCTGGATCTGTAATCATTTCTTCTTCACCATTGTGGAACCAGCAGCCGCGGGTGATTAATTCGCAGAAAATAGAAGAAGATGGCATTAGCTTCAACTGAGAAAGTAGTTTTAGGCTCCATTGCCTTCGGAATCTTTTGGATGTTGTTCTCGCAATCTGTAACAATGAAAATAAACCAAACAAAAACTTGAGTTTTGTTAATGTTAGGAAAAAATAGAATCACTCTGAATTTAAAATACACAATTGGGCAGAGCCACCTGCTCAGTAAATTGTCCTTAACATGATATTTGTCGGGTACACCTTAAGAATGAGTGATGCTAAACCCCTACTGACAAATCATGTCCAGGATAGAACTGCCCGATATCAACTCAGTTAGCATAACTTTGTTGACCCTCTAGAACCTGTTGGGAAATAAAAATGATATTACTAAAATTAATAGTCTCTTACTTAAATTAATTTTTGTTACTTTAATTAGCTTGATGGGTGCTAGGATCACTAGTCCAAACTTGGGTGGAATTAAAGCCATCCATTTTCACTTCTTAGTGAATG
>JAJJMC010024063.1:205330-227139 GCA_023531435.1 Papaver californicum | reverse complement strand
CGTGGTAGAGTTGTTTTTCAATTCAGTTCTTTATATATATTATTCTGGTACATCTAACGTTGTTGTTCATTGTTGCAAGATTCCAACACACAGTAGAGGGGGAAATGATAAGTAGCAGATCATCGAGATCGAACAGTCTGGGGGAGTTTCAGCATGTGGAGTTTGGAAACAGAATAGCTTCGACTTCATACCATGTAGGAAGTGAGTCTGCAAAGATGCATAGTGAATCAAAAGAGAATGGTACTACTACTAACCCATTCCCTCAGTTGGATTGTATGACTTCCTCCTCCAGGGGAAGGAAGGTCACACTAAATGAAATGTGCAATAGTAACCTTGATATCAATGGCTCGAAAGATATGTCGGTATGCATTCAAATTTCAGAAGAAAAGGAGGGTCTTATAAAGAAATGGAAGAGGTTTATATGGAAAACATCTGTTTACCTAGTTACAATAGGAATGCTAATTGCACTTCTGTTGGGTCTAAACATGTCATGGACTGTTATAAGTGCTTCCCTTGCTCTAATGGTTCTGGATTTTAAAGATGCCGGACCAAGTCTCGAGAAGGTATGGTTTTTGCAATCCTTCCTCCATTTTATGTACTATTAAACACTATCTAGATTCACAGATCAAACTCATTTAACTGTCTCTGTACCCTTGATCAGGTTTCCAATGGTCTCCTGTTTTCTTCTGCGGAATGTTTATTACCATTGATGGCTTTAACAAAACGGGAATACCAAGTGCCATTTGGGATTTCATGGAGCCTCATGCACGTGTCAACCAATCCAGTGGGATCGTAGTGCTCGCTGTCGTCATACTTGGGCTCTCAAATCTTGCTTCAAATGTACCTACAGGTAGTCCCATTAGTTAGCTATATTCCTACTACCAATTGCTGATGTTGTTGTCACAATTGTAAATTAACTATTGGTCTGTCTGGCTCTCTCAATTGTTATAGTTTTGTTGCTTGGAGCACGAGTTGCAGCATCAGCAGCGCTAGTCTCTGCATCAGATGAAAAGAAAGCATGGCTAATATTAGCATGGGTGAGTACTGTTGCCGGTAACTTATCATTGTTAGGATCAGCTGCGAATTTGATAGTGTGTGAGCAAGCTCGTCGAGCTCAACTATTAGGCTACAATCTTTCCTTTCGAAAGCATCTACAGTTCGGCTTTCCCTCTACTCTTATTGTCACTGCAATCGGTATGTTGCTTATTAGGGGTTAATAATTTAGTATGAAGCCTTCCTGTTCTTTAACATGTGCATAAATGTAGATTTGTTATAAGAAGTGCAAAATAAGTTGAGAAGAGGAACCAATAAGCTCAAATAATTAAAGAGTATTTTGCCAAAGTTATATTCTAAAAATTTCGACATCATTGCTTACTAAACCAGATAAACCATTGGCCAAAATCCAATCCTATATCTAAAGTTAGTATCAAGAAGGATTTGAGGCCAACGAACATCTTGTAACTGTCAGAAAATCGAAACAGTTACGGACAATCAAATCCTTCACCTCATCTTTCAGTTTTTATCGAAGAATTTCAGAAAGGTAGAGCTTGTCTGAAATTGTCTTGGAATTAAAGTGTTTGTTAATAGGAAGGAAAAAATGGCCATGAGAGTGTTGCTGCTAATAATAATGCTGTTTCGGTTGCCTACCGGAGTATAAGAGGCAAAATTACTTTATGAATTGAATGGACATAAGTTGTCTAAAACAGAGTATATCTCACCAAATTCTGGATGAGATGTATCTCCAATTACAAATTCATGAACGTTTCCCTCGAGCTCAATCCAACTGCAACCAGGAACTTTTCTTATATCCCTATCTTTCATCATCATTCTAACCCTATTAACATCACTCCACATCCCGAATCCTGCATATATGTTTGACAAGAGTATATACGAACTCGGTTTTCTAGAATCCAGTTCTAACAGATTTTCAGCTATCTTTATAACCATTTCGAACTTTTCATGCTTCATACAAGAACTAAGCAAGGTTCTCCATATAACATCATTTGGCTCAATAGGCATTTCCTCGATAAAGTTTCTGGCACATTTTAGAAACACTGCTAGGCCGAGAAGATCAACAACACATCCATAATGTTGAGGCTTTGGACTCAAACCATAGACTCTTCTCGTTAGTTCAAAACAGATCATACCTTCTTTAACCATACCAGAATGAGCACAAGCCTTCAAAACTCCAATAAATGTAATATCATCTGGCTTAATCGAAACCCTCTCCATTTCCATCAAAAGATTAAAAGCCAAAAAACCTAATCCATGAATTGCAAGTCCGTTAATCATAGAGTTCCAGTGATCTACGTTCTTTCTTTCCAAATTTTTGAAAACCCACATAGCATTGTTTATGCTGCCACACTTTGAGTACATATCTATGACTGTAACCCCTACTTCACCACACAAATCCAATCCAGTTCTCTCAATGTAGTCATGTATAAATGTTCCTTCACTAATGTAACCCAAGTCAGCAATTGCCGAAAGAGCCATAGCTAGTGTTGCATGATCAGATACCAAACTGCTTCCTTTCCACATTTCATGAAAGAGTTGTATGGCTTCTTTGGAACACCCATTATGAATGTACCCATCTACATGGCATTCCAAGTTACAGTATCTTTTCTAGAATCCGGAATTTTATTGAACAAAATTCTAGCTTTATCAAAATCACCAGATTTCGCGTACCCATCTAACATACTTGCCCAACTAATCGAATCTCTCTCCGGCATCAAATCAAACAAGCGACTAGCAATTCCAAGCTTCCCACACTTGAGCAACCATTAATCATCGAATTCCAAGACACCAAATCTCTCTAGGCATCTTATTAAACAAACCCCAAGCAAACTCATATCCATCTTCGAATTTCGAACACCCACTTATAATCGAATTCCAAGTTATTAGATTTTGATCTCTATCGGCATCCGATGAAACACCTCAAGTGCATTCTTCATCATATCATTCTTAACATATCCATCAATCATCAAATTCCAAGAAACTGAATCTCTTTCAAAGATTTTATCGAACATTAATCGAGCAAATTCAATACACCCACATTTCAAATACGTATTTATCAAAGAATTCTGTAAAAATACATTAGACCCAAATTCATTTTTCACAATCAAATAATGAATCTATAACCCTTCTTTAATCAGCTCAAGACGAGAACAAGCTTTAAGGACTAATGAAAAAGAGAAAGTGTCAGGATAGACAAAACCACCTTGATTAAGCATTAAATAGAAAACAAGAATAGCATTTTCAGGGTCTAATCCATGTGAAAATGATTTGATAATCAAGTTCCAAACGAAAGGATTATTATAATGGGAAGGTTGAGAGAAGAAGATGGTACGAGAGAGTTCAACTAAAGGTTGATGAGAAGAAGAAGAAAAATTGAGGATGAGTTTTTGTTAAAGATGAGTTTTTAATCAGTCCAGTAGTTAGAATTCTAACATGAATTTGGTTTATATCTCTTGAGATTCTACATTTCTTCAAGAAATGAAGAGTTGGGAATGTTGGTTGGTTTGAATAACATGTATATACATTAGACATGGAGGAGGAGGATATTGCTGCTCTAGAATTTGAAGCAGTAAAACCCCTCTCTTAACGGTAACTACCTTATCCCGCCAAACTATAAAAAGGTGAGTGATGAATCGACAGAATCGGTGGTGGTGTGGTGCGTCAGTGTTATTCACTCTTCTGAATCGGACCGATTTCTGAAATTTTGAAGAAACTTGTTGTTCATACCGATTTCTGAAATTTTGCAGAAACTTACACGAATCTAACAACCATAATGAGGAGCAGCCAAAAGAAGATCACTCTGTAAAGATAACATCTCTTGCGCAGCTCCGGAGTCCTGAAGCAGCTTCGCTAGTCTATATTGGCAACCTATGTACCAAAGTTAATATCAGACTGTTACAGTTCCTTCACTATAGGCATACACCTCAGGCTATAGAAACACGACTTAAAGAGATAGAGTGCAATTCAGTTATCAGTAGAAGGCTGAAGGTAAAGAGGGAGTAATCAGAGCATTGATAAATCAATGCATGTAGAGGATATCAAACAATAAAATCCAAAGGTAGATAATAATAAGGTATTCCACTTTGGGTTGTAATGTTTTTCATTATCAAAATCGCCAAATGGACTCAAGAATTCCGATATTTGTGGTCTATATCAACTACATGAAGCTCTTCCCTCACTCACTGACTCACTCTCCTTCATCAGTTCCTTCCTCCGGAGAGAGATTTTCATGTGAAAGCAATTTGACACCTTCAAATGCTTCAGTCATTGATCTCCACAAATATACGATCGTGGGTGACTGAAAATTGCAAGGTTAAAGATCACGAAAGTAATTTTTCATGGCTCTTACGGTGCATCTCGTGCCTCCGATTTTCTCTTGGACTGTAAAGACAGACGAACATCCCTCTCTCGTTCAAATTCACGCATATCTGTCCGCTGCAAGAAGGAAACTTTGTCTAGATACTTGTTGGAACTCTTCTTATAAGCATCTAACTCGTCTTCTAGCCCTTTGTTCTCCTCCTTGAATTCACCCCAATCCTTTTTCGTCTTACCAAGCACACTTAGCTTCTGTTTCTTCTTAATTTGTTCAAGAATTGTGTCAACTGCAGAAGGGGCTCCAACCTTGGCTTTCTCCAATGCTGCCTCCTTTGAGTCAACATCAACTAGTTTCTTTACTTGAATGTCTTCACCCGCAAAATCTCGTACCTCTGTTACCTATATTGACATTGCAAAGTACTGTTTCAACATGACATTGCAAAGTACTGTTTCAACATCTTTCAACAAGTTTACAAACAATATCATTAGACAGTCATCCAAAGGAGGGAGGAACAGACACTTATCCTTACCTCTATCTTTCCCCGGCCTGCAGCTGCAGCAGCTGTGGCAGCTGCATCCTTGGCTGCAGATATTGCAGCAGCCGCAAGCTTCTTAGTCTCTTCAATTGTGCAGTTATTTTGTACGAGATTAGGTCTCTTCTCTGCTATGTCTTTCCCATGTGAAGCTGGTGGTTTCAGACCTAGAGCCGTCATCCAATTCTGTAAATAAAAGGTCAGTCGCTAAAAAGAGAACATAAAAGTACCAATCTATAGTCTCAATAACGACTTTGAACTGAAACCACACAATGCAGATAAACGAAACAAGAAAAATACAGAAACAAAAAAAATAAAAAATAACTGTATTACTCACAGGGGGAGGAGTCTTTGATTCCGATTTAGTGATTGTTGTTGTATTAGGTTTGCTTGCAAAAGTTTTGGGCATCTTTACAGAAGCATTCTTATTCATTTGTTCCCATGCAGCATTTACCCGAGCTTTTCTTTCTGGGACAAGTAGATAAAAATATGTCAGCCTTGAGATGTTATAAACGGATGTTGAATCTTAGATTAAACTGAGGCAAGATGATTATAAAGAATGTACGATATATTAATATTTATTTTGTTGAAGAAGCGTAAAATATATACTCGAGTGCAAGAAAAAAAAATGATTTGAGGAGACCTACGTCGAGGAATTGAATTTCAACATGTCAATTGATTGCAACGGTAGCAGAATAGAGATAGTGCAAAAAGGAAAAACAAACTAATAAAACTAGTTCAACAGGCAACAAAAGAAGGAAGCAGATGCAGAGCATATCTGGCATTCTAAAAGACAATAATTCAATGAGATTACCAGTTTCTGCAGATTGTGCATTTGGATCAGCAGCCACGGGTATAACTTTTCCAGCAGATGAAGTCGATCCCCCATTTTTGTGAACTAAAACACCTGCACCACAATATTTAAACAGGTCATTTTTACGAAGGAGAGCAGGGAGAAAATAACAGCAAAAAAAAACAACCTAAATCCCTGTTCACATAACGTACTCAATGTACTTAAAGGCTCAAAGTTGCATGTGAGCCTTCACAAAAACCGGAAGAGTCATATGAATTTCTACATGTTTTAAATAATTAACTTGATAAGTGAACGTATTACTTCAAAACCTGAACTAAAATGTCATCCTGTGAAAAGTCTGCATGAGAGAGAAAATATAACACTATCCATGTACCAGTCTCAAGTTCACCAACACATGGCATTGCCGCATTAGCACTACAACTGGATACATGACGCCTTGATCTCATAAATTCAAGAGGTTGGTTTCATTGACATGTAGAAGTTACTCGCTATAGAAGCTTTAACTGTTAGAGAGGAAATACAATTTACACCACTGAACTATGTGATTTAAAGGATGAAAAACATCCATCTGAAACACTACTGGTTAAATTGACAGGATAAACTTCTGAAGCTTTAGCCATGGCCTTAAAATAGATGGAACATATGTTTTCTGTAAATAAAATAGAACATGAGGAGATCTTTCTAGATTGCTGGCATGACCTGATTTAGGATTTCTATAAGAAAAAATGTTGGGCAGTCAAACCACTTTATACTCCTCTCAGTTTGTTAATAAAGAGACCTTCTAATTTAATTCAATTTTGCAATTAAAATTTCAGAAACCAAGGTCTTAGATTGCAGAATCCAAATCCCTAAAATGCATCTACAAGCTATCAGGTGTAGCCAACAGAACTTCAATCTCGAACAAACACTAAAATGGCCACTTTTATATAAAAAAAGTAAAAAAGAATGGTATAATTCATAAGATCGGATGTTGAAGAGAAAAATCAAGTCAACTCCAAGTTCTCTGCACCATATTCTTGGAGGGCACTGGACAAATACGAAAACGACATTCTTTTACCAAACTACTTAAAGTCTTTAATTTGAGAGAGAGGAGCAGTCTACCAGTTTCACATTTGGTGCTCTTAGATTGCGCGTCCGATGGCACCTGCTCCATGGATGACGGTACCAGTGGTAACGCTTGTATTTCCAAGTTAGAGAAGATTCTCAAATTTTCTTTGTAAGATGTGTCTAAGATTCAAAAAGATGATGGCACTGTGCTCTCCTAGGTTGCTCTTTATGATGTACTTGTGGCGATATTGTTCCTTACCCTTCAGCAAAAGTCTCTTTCGTCTGTAGAGTAATATGTTAAATAGCTGAAATATGGTAAGGGTTGAGACCCCAAATAATTGTAATAAGTTTTGAGTTTTTATAGGGAAGTAGGATTAAGATAAGACATGATTACCTAGTGAATTACATATATTCAAAACCCCTACATTAGTTAGAGAAAATTGAGCTTTACAAAGGACTAAGCAAGACTAGTAAATCTGGAGACATAAATCAGATACTACTACTGCTCCCTCAACCCCGCTTTGAGAGAGTACACACAGGTTTTTGGAGATGCCACTAATAACAATCCCAAAATTTTGACAATTAAACACAATAAACTCAACCAGAAATCAAACAAAGTAACAATAATTTACTGCACATTTGGCAATGGGTATACAAAAGTCAACCTAGATTTTCAGCTTAGCTAAAATGTTTCAACTGTAGAGTGAAAAAATCAGCATGCTATATGTTAAAGCTCGAAGAGAGAACCCCATTTACTCTATAAACTGATTTCACGTCTATAAACAAAATTAAAAACTGAAATATCATTCAATACATCTTCAGATATAACAGTAAAAGAGATATTACATGTCATAACTCCCAATTTCCTTGTATATCATAATCTACCACCACATCTTCAATCGACTAATTTTCTCTTTTGATTCAAACTCAATTCAATTGCCAACAGATAAAGACACTCTCAGTTTTAGCATGTTGTAGTTAAATGCTGGTTTAAGTTGATTAGATGTAATAAACAAATCATTTGTCTATCACTGAGATTAGTAGTATTAAAATCGCATTTGTGGCTTTGAAGTGCAAGGCCAACGCTCACCTACATTTTTTATTTACTTTGTCCTCGCATAACCAATGTGAATGCTCTATCTGTGTCAATTCAACTTTCTTTAGTTTAATCCAAAAGAAAGTAATATTTAGCTCAAGGAAAAATAATGAAACCAGGCCACTCTTTCTATCTGTTTCCAAGTACGAAATCCTACTTGAGTTAGAAAAAGGGAGGCACATTTGGAGAGTTTAAGCTACTCACAATGTGAATATAAACTGTCCATAAACCACCAAGCTCTCCGACCTTCTACTAACACAAAAAAGAAACACCAACCTAAGAAACTTAAGTTCAGGTCTTCAGTTTGCTATCGTAAGGTTCAATCCAGTAACCATTAACCTAATTTAAAGGTAAAACTAATTGTTGTGCAATTTCTGATGCTGAACAATTTTGCTAGTTTAGTTGGCAAGCGACATTGATGTATATCAACAAATTTGGGGTTTGTTTCATCAAATAAGTTCAGGTTTATCCAAATATATCACTTAAAAGAGAGAAAGCTGAGAGAGTGAGAGAGAAATACCTGTTCTGATGCAAATGAGGAAGAAAAACCAATCTAGGTGTGATCAAAAACTGCAAAATCCTGCAATTCAAAAATAAACATAATCTCTACGAATTAAAACTTCAAATCTATTAGTCTTAAGGTAATCAAAACTACAAATCCCATGAAAACAAATACATAAATAAATTAATCTGTACGAAACAAATCCCTAAATCAAAACCGTTTAAAATCTTACCTGGATTCTTTTAAAATCGATCGGAGAAAATCAAATCAAACGGAAAACGTTAAAACGGAGAGAGAGGGAGGGAGAGGAGGGGTTTTGGCTGAGATGGTTTCCCACTGGTTTTTTTCTTTCGATAGTTCTGGCTGGGTTTTGTTTACGGGTCAAATGTTATTTTTGCATCCCTAGACCATAATAATCGATATATATATAACGAAATTTGATACGGATCCTTTAATGGTGCTCCAATAATAAAACAAAATAATGACATTATGAAGTAAAATTTAAAAATCCTTATCCAAAATATTTTCACAATACCAAACCACCCCTGATTAGCAATCTTATTACATTAATTAGCTAAGATCAAATTAAGCTAATCATGATTAATTAAACATAATCTTGTATTTAAAAAACTGAATTCAAATTTATTTATTTTGAATTTATGTTTTGTGAGAAGAAAAACTATATGAAATTGAAGAAAATTTTGTCGTTTTTTTTTAAACCCTAGATTTTAATTCAATCAACCATAGTAGCATTGAGTATACTTCTAGCTTAAACTCTTGATCATTTTATGGCTCAAATTTGATGAAATCACGATTTGAAAGTTGGATTTTTTGTGATTCAGAGAAACTTACGGTTGGGTTTCATGTCGAACCCAACCGTAACACCAAGAACATCCCAGACTTACGGTTGGGTCTTGTTGAAAACCCAACCGTAACTAGAAGAAAATGAAGAACACCATTTTTTTCCAAGAGTTACGGTTGGGTTTTCAACCAGACCCAATCGTAAGTAGAAGAAAAATGATGAACACCATTTTTTCCCATAGTTACGGTTGGGTTTTGCCTTACAACCCAACTGTAACACATCCTTTTTAGCATTAATATTAAGGTCAAATTTGAGTTTTAAAATCAAAATTTTGAAATAATTCAATCATTTTAACTAGATATAAGGTAAATTGGGTCATTCAAACAAAGAAAAACCGAAAAACACAAAAATTAGATAATCCAATTTTAAGTTCACAGTAGAATTTACGGTTGGGTTTTGGCTTATAACCCAACCGTAACTTATTCTGTTACATTTTGTCACAATTTCAACACAGAGTTACGGTTGGGTTTTGCCTTAAAACCCAACCGTAACACATCCTTTTGAGCATTGATTTTTGAGGTCAAATTTGAGTTTTAAAATCATTATTTTGAAATTATTCAATCATTTTAACTAGATTGAAGGTAAATGGGTCATTCAAACACCGAAAAACCGAAAAACACAAAAATTAAATAATCCAATTTTTAGTTATCAGTAGAATTTACGGTTGGGTTTTGGCTTATAACCCAACCGTAACTTATTCTGTTAGTTTTAGTGCATGTTTCATCATATAATTACGGTTGGGTTTTGCATTGAAACCCAACCGTAATACATCCTTTTGAGCATTGATTTTTGAGGTCAAATTTGAGGTTTAAAATCAAAATTTTGAAATTATTCAATCATTTTAACTAGATTGAAAGTAAATTGGGTCATTCAAACACACAAAAATGTAAAACACACAATTTAGGAGAATCCAATTTTTAGTTATCAGTAGAATTTACCAAGTGCTCCCAGCCTAGTGTTTCTTGCACGAGTGCACAAATATCCTTCCAGGGCATGTTATTGTTAAAACCGTCGGTCACTGATTTACCATCGACCTCCAGGCCAATAATCGACTGGACATCATCCGGCCTTATTGTCATCTCGCCGAATGGTAGATGAAACGTATCGGTTTCGGGCCAATAACGTTCCCGGAAGGATGCGCATACAACACCGTCATACTCCCACATGGAATTTTCAATTGCGGGAGCTAGGCCGGTACTATTCACCAGAAGTTGTACGGCGTCACATTCATCACTTAAGGGCCAATGTTGAGCCCTTTGACGAACCAATTTCTTGATCGCCTGGGTATGATCCTACAAACAATAAAAACAAATTTGTTTACTTACAAAAGTTAACAAAATAAAATTTAACAGAACAAGCGAAGTGTTTAGATTAATACCTTGGTCTGCGCAACTTTGGCAGCCCATGAATGGGGATAACCAAATAATATGGCAGATTTATCTGGGGCCTCACCCCAAAGTCTTCCATTCCTCCTCTTAGGCCACTGTTCAGGTTTGGGCATATCTTTGGGATTTGGTTTGGAACCCGTTTTCTTTGCCCTTGTTTTCTTCTGTTAAGTTCCGGCAGAAGCAACAAAAATTCCTTTACCTTTGCCTTGAGGGACATGTTGTTCTTTGTCCCTACCTTCATCCTCGTATTGTTGCTCTTGTGCTGGTTCTCTAATCACAACAGAACCTCTAGGTCTTGGTAGATCTTCCAAGGCTTGGAACACATTATAATCCTCTTCTGCCATATTAGGCACACTACCACCCCCACCTCAAAAGAGGGATTATGAGTTTTACCTCTCTTTTGAACCCCTAAATGTTTTCCGTGTCGGGGGGTTGGAGTGTGAGAAATGGGAGTTAAGTTGTTACCCCTTCTATTCTTCCTACAACAAACAATACAAGTTAGATAATTTCAAAACAATTGAACTTTAACAACAAAAAATTGACTACACAGGAAAATTAAGGTTGGGTTATGAGAAAAACCCAACCGTAACTTTCCAGTTGAAAATTTTCAAAAGAAGTTACGGTTGGGTTTTTCTCATAACCCAACCGTAACTTTGCTTACAGTTGGGTTTTAACAAAAACCCAACATTAATTTTTTTAAAAAATTTAGCTCAATTTTGTTACGGTTGGGTTTCATTTTGAACCCAAGCGTAACATTCTGAACAGTTCATCTTCTTCCCTTAGAGTTACGGTTGGGTTTTGAAGAAAACCCAACCGTAACTCTGAAGAACATCATATGTTACGGTTGGGTTTTCACACGAACCCAACCGTAATTTCAATTGTGTACATTTTTTAAAAACACAAATCATTATAAAACATGCAATTCAATCAATTAAAAGTTCTAAGAATAACATGGGTTTTGTTCAATACCTTATATACACCATTGTTGGACTTTCCAGTGATTGATTTTGCTCGATTTCTTTTTGAATCTCTTGATTAGGTTGAAACAAAGAGAGTTGAGTGCCATCAATGCTACCTTGAACACCTTTAGTATGGTTCTTCATCTCGAATTGTTGAGTTTAATCGAGAAAGATTTTCGTGAATCGACGATTAATCGGCGATGAATTTCGGAGAATTGGGTTACGGTTAGGAATTGGAGAGTTTTTGAAGTTTTTGGAAAAGTTAATGAAATGAAGGGTTAAGGGTGTTTAAGTTTTAATTGGGTTAAGGGTGTTTAAGTTTTAATTGGGTTAAGGGTAAAATTGACATTTCACTTGCCCCTATAGGGATGCACAACGGGCGGGCGGGTCGGTTTTGGGATAAAACCAACTACCAACCCTTCTAGAGGCGGGTTTTGATATTCAAAACCGTATACCAACCCGTCCACATGCGGGGCGGGGCGGTTTCATCCGAGGCGGGTCGGGCGGGTTCAGTTTATTTCGCGGGTTAATCCCGTGGCAGATAGAAAAAAACTGGCAATAAAAAACACTAAAAACAGACACTAAAAACAGAAAAAAAAAAAAAAACCAAGGAAGAAAAGGAAGATAGAGATTGAGTTGATGAATCACTCATTAAGCCTCCTAAGAAACAACAAAAAACACCAAACATAGTCAAAATACAATAACAAATACAATTATACAAGGGATACACACTAGCCACAAAAATAAGGATTAATTTATGTTCTTTGCTTTCTTATCATTTGTATGGAGTTGAATCTATATCGTTATCTTAGAAGTTCATGTGGCAATTATAGAACTTGAAATGGTAAGATTTCTAAATGATTTCTGAAATTTCAGTTTGGAATAGTCTGTCTTTGGAAATTTATGTAGGCTTCGTTACACAATGAAAATGAGTGATTTTTGGCTCATTTGAAACTAGAAAGAATAAGATAACACAATAAAATTGTAAGAAAATACAGTAAGGTTTATAGCTATGTTAAAAAGACTCATCAAAAACAAAACAGGAACCCGTATTCAGAAAAGCAGTTTCGGCAGTTTGAAATCAAAAATTCGTACAAAAATCATTTCTCAATGGAATTCAGAAATTTTGGTCCTGTTTGAAAGCTGAGAGAGTCCTCTTTGACATAAAAATAATAGGGAAGGGTATTGAAGTACAGGTCAGTGTGAAAAAATCTTGACAAAACAGTACAGCAACACAGGTTCAAAATAAACGGGTCAAACGGGCGGGTTGGGGCGGGTGCTACACTAAACCCGTAAACCGACCCGTGGTGACCGGGTTTTGAATTTTCAAAACCGTATACCAGCCGTAGTGGGTCGGTTCGGTTTTAAAATCTACAGTTTTGTCGGGTTCGGACGGGTGCGGTTTTTCGAGTCGGTTCCTGTGCAGCCCTATGCCCCTAGGACACCCCTTAACCACAACCCAAGGTTAGGAACAAAATTTTGGAGCCCCATCAGGATGTGGGAGCCCCTATACGACGGTTCTAAATAAAATATCTAACACAGTGTGTCCTGTCATAATTTGCATTTGCAAGTTAAAAGGAGAAAAGGGCATTAAAATCCTCCAAGTCTAATCTCTGTATTTCTACTTTTATGACTAAAAATTTGGGGATTTATAGTTGCCCTAACTTCTTAAAATCGTTGCCCTCATAATTTTTTTAATCCAAAATTTCCAGCCTTTTGAGATGTTAACAATAGCTATATACACTTCAACTTTATTTCCTTCTTGCAATTTACTCCATATGAGAGCTTTAAACAGCTTCAAGTACCCGCCACTCAATATTACAGATTGTAGTTACTAATACAAGATGAAAATAAACTTAGGATAACTGCACTTTAAGATAAGCTAAAGATGTTGGTTGAACTCAGCGATAAACATTCAACCTGAAGGTAAGTTTCATCGGGATACTATTTATTCAGCGATAATCCGGAGTGATCATTAACTCATCATCACCAAAGAGTCAGCTATTAACCTATGTGTGCAATTAACATTTACAGGCATGGAAAAATTTGTGCACATGCTGCAAATGGAAGACGGTTAGTTGGAGGAGATTTCCTACTTGATTATCCTAGTGTTGGTGCAACTGAAACTCTCATGATGGCTGCTTCATTGGCTAATGGAAAGACTATTCTGTCAAATGTTGCCAAAGTATGCTCTGATGGATAACAGCTTAACTAATTATTGTTTTGGTTATGAGATTGTGGAATAGTTGTACCGAGTAATCTAATCATTTTTTCCGTAGGAGCTTGAGGTGGTTGATCTTGCTGAATTCTTAAATGCTAGTGGAGCTAGTGTTGAAGGTGCAGGGAGTAGCACACTTGTTACCAATGGTAAAAATAGGTTACATGGCCCTGAGCATACCGTTATACCTGACCGTTTCGAAGCTGGTACATATATGATTGCTGCAGCTATTACTCGCTCATGTTTCTCAATGTCACAAGTCATTCCTCTCCATGTATCACCTCTACTGGAAAAGCTGTCAGCTGCTTGTTGCAGAATTAGGCAAAGCAAATCAAACGACATTGAGGTACGTAAATGTCATGTTTATTATGCTTTTTTGTTTGCCTATTTTCTTTAGAAATTGCTTGATTTTCTGATGGATACTGCACGCAAATAATTCATGGATTTAGAGGCATATGTGAAGATTTGTCTTTGCGCTCAGGGTTTGTGTTTTCCTTTGAGTAACCGAAGGACAGTATATTTGGGCACAATACTTATCAGTTCCGAAGGTTTTTACTTCATTCTTCATTCTAAATTGTCTTTTCAAGTTGGTTTTAAATTATCATCTGGCCAGATTTCAGCAGTGTCTTCAAGGAGCAGTTTACGAGGTTTGATGTTAGAACTGGACCTTTTCTTCAGTTTCCTACAGACCTGCAACCTCAATTAATGGCACTGCTTACAACATGTATTGGTACAAGTTCTGTGGAAGAGTCTGTTTTTGAAGGGTGTATGCGTCATGGTAAGTTTCATTTATTATGTTCTGTCAATGCATATGGCAAATAATTTTGGATACACATTTCATACTAACGCCAGAAAATTTGCTTTTGTTTGTTTCTCTCGACGACTTTTCACTTTCTTCAATTGCCATCCCTTCTATAATTCTAGTAAGAGTTGGAGAAATTTAGAGCAAGAATTCAAGTTTGTGGGAGCACTGCACTGATTTATGGGAAGGAGCAAAGAAGGCATGCAATATTTGCGTACTCTTTATTTTTATTTTTATTTTTATTTTAAATAGTCTGCAGAAGTGAGAATGATAACGAGTTTCAAACTGAGTTCGGGTTATCCTAAAGAAACCGCTACCATCACTTACTCTTTGTTATAACAACATATAATGCTAACACTTCGAAGTAATATACTGGGTCTACATTGACATCATAGCATCGCTTAATACCAAACAATTCACATTAAATTTCTCTATTATTTGTAGACGTTGAAGTCTTTGGAGCAGTCTCTTATGAGATTATGTATTTAATGCAAACTGTTTTCTAAGTAATATCAAGAAATTTTGCTTGAAGATCAATAAAAATTTGCATATTAAAAAAGTACTTGCTTCTTAAGATATAATCTAAACAAGCACGTATATTTGCATCTTACTGGTTTATCTCGGGTAAATACGATATAAAAAGAGAGAGTCTTGTGATAAATTTATACAAAAATGTCTTCTGAAAGTTTCTCTCTGTATTCTATTTATCTTCCAGCACCTTATGTTATGGTTTTAGAGTAACTGCAACTAACTTACGATATGGGGCTTCACTTGTTTTGGCGGGGATGGCTGCAGAAGGGATAACAGAAGTTGAGGGAGTGAGCCACTTCAGTAGAGGTTATGAAGATCTAGAGATGAAACTTAATGGCCTAGAAGCTCGAATCAGTAGGCTGAAATTTTCAATTCCTTTAGGCAGTCGGTTAACCTAGTTTACTTAGCAGTTGAAACATATACAGTCGAAAGATTGTCTTCATGCTGTAAGTATATGTATTCTATTCCTCAAATTGTGATGTTCATTGATCAGTGATTATATTATAAAGCTTCTTAACTTCCTTTTGCTAAATCATGGGAGCATAAGGGGTGTGTAATCTTTGTATTAGTATGTAATTTTTAGCTCAATGTTCAACTTCTATTTTGTTATTCATATAACTTACAATTTTGTGCCGGGAAGAAAATAGAAGAGGAAAGGAAGAAGATCAGGGTTTGTATGATTCAAATAACATATCTTGGTCGTTTATCCAACTAAATTAACATTACACCTTTGACATTAAGTATTCATATGTTTTGATTATTTGATTTTTACTATAAATTAACATTACACCTTTGACATTAAGTATTCATATGTTTTGATTATTTGATTTTTACTATTTATTAAGCACCTCACAATATAACATTTAAATCAAATGTATTTATGAATTGATGTCAACATCGTCTTGCGTAATAGAGATTAGCTATTGAGAATTCAATTAATTTTTAATGAAAACAACTATCCTGATAAAAACTCTTTAGAAATATGCATGCAGGGTCAACTTTTCAAACTTAAACACAATCAGATATATTAGATAAGCTTCACATGTTTAACTTTGTATTGTTTTGTGCAATTTGGTATGAGTCCAAAATAAATACTTTTTTAACCACTCATTCTTCTCTTTTCCGGATCTATGCCCGACTAATTAACCCTATAAGGCAGCAGGAAACAACTAGAAATTCAACGATCAGTTGAATTCTAAGAACACCGAAAATTGGAGAAGAAACTACTTCATTTTTTTTGTTTTTTTATATATTGAAAGAAAATAAAATAGGATGATTTAATAGGCAGTGCTAAGGTGCCTATTTATAGCAAAACTAAAAAAATAAAATACTATTAGAACTAGGAAATCTAAGCCTAAACTAGAATCCTTAAACAACAAGGAAATCTAAAACTATTAAAAATAAAACTAGAATCCTTAAATAACAAGGAAACCTAAAACTATTAGAAACAAAACTAGAATCCTTAAGTAACAAGGAAACCTAAAACTAGAAAATAGAATCCACTACTAGTGTCCTACGTCAGTCCCTCCCACTTGAGAAGAACTCGTCCTCGAGTTATGAACAGGATAAAGATTTGGCTCCTTTGGAAAATAATCGTATAAATCTTTGACGTCTCTTTTGCTTTCCCACGATCGAAGACAAAACTAGTTACATCATTAAAGAACACCACAACAACCACCATCTTCTGTTTCTTCTTATGCTCCTTGAGTTCTTCCTCATGTTGATTGACACGAACTTCATAGGCGGCAACTGACTCTTGTGCTACCAGATATTCCTGACGATTTTCAGATGCTCTTTATCTCTCCTTTTCAAGAGATCGACTTAATTGTGTTTGCTCGGCTCTAAGACATGAAATTTGTGCTTCAAGAACAGCCATTCGAGATATGGTCTGGGAAAGGCGTTCATTCATGGCTCTCTCATTTTCCTCGACTGCTGCTGCTTTGGCCTCTGCCTCCTGGAGTCGGGAGTTAAGGGATCGGTCCACACCAGCCCAAGCTTCTGCCCTTCTCGCAGTTGTCTCCTGCATAGCTTCTATCTGCCTCAAAAGTGGCCTCGTAGATTCGGGAACTTGCGTAATCAGATCCTCGCACCGACGCTCACTTGCTTGATAGCGCTTTTGAAGATCGTCAATGTCTTTACGAAACATGTCTCCTTTAAATGCTGCATGTTGTTCTGTTCTACTTAGAGTTTGCCTCAATTCTTCAAGTGTGTGAATCAATGTACTTTGACGCTCCTCTGACTCTCTCAACGACTCTCAAGTTCAGACCTAGCCTCTCTGTTCGCTCTAGCCTCTGCCAGTGCTTCAGCCTCCTTTGCAGCATTTAAAACATTAGTGTAAAATTCTTTTTGAGCTGCCAGTTCAGCTTGATGTTTCTCTGAGCTTTCTTGCAGATACTTTTCGGTCACGACCTTGTCTTTTTTAATACTCTCCACTTTGTTCTCTTCTCCCTGAAGCTTGGTAACTAGCCCTTTCTTTTCTTCTTCAAACTCTCTGACATGTTCCCTTAATTACCTGATGGTTGATTCATGTGCCGCTTGCTTCTTGGAAAGCTCCTCACCGTCAGCCATAACTTGAGTAATGATCTCATCTTTTTCTTTCAAAATAGCAGCCACATCACTTTTTTTATTTTGTTCTCTCCTTAATGTATCTTTTTCCCTGGTAAGAGCATAGACCTTCCTTTCAAGAGTTTCCACTCGTTGATGGTATTCCTCTCTAAGTGCTTCAGTTTCTGCTTCACTTGATCTTCTCTTCAGATCCTCAGTTACATCCTTTAGGTGCTCATTATCATTCATCAATCTTGAAATTTCATCAGCTTTAGCCTGAGACTGCCTAACGGCTCCTAGCAATGCAGCTTCCAACGTTTTCAGTTATGTCTTCAAAGTTTCAATTTCAAAAATAATATCTAGAATATTCTTCAATACCTCAATGCTCAGATCTCTGCCAACAATTGAAAACACTTCCTTTGCCACCATTTTCTTCTTATTGAAGGTTGCACACTCCTCCTGATAGATACATCTTACGTCATCAACATAAGCTTCTCTTTCCTCACCAATCTGTTGGTACTAGATTAACGACATACTCAGCGTGGGTACCGCTTTTGTGATAGATTGTGCTTGAGTAGCACATGTCTGTTCCATATTTTCCTAATAACTGTTCTGCCATTATTTTCTTCCGGTGCTCGAGAGAATTCGCCCCCGAATTCTACTTGAATAATTTCCTGTACAAGTTCTCTTATGATACAACTTTTTCATATATAAGTCAGAACTCATAGTATCTGCTACACGTGAAGCTTGAGTTTCATGAATAGGATTATCATAAAATAGTACTAGAATACTTATTATGCTTGGTAAATCTTCCATCATAATACTCCTCCCCTTGTTAGAGAAAGTTTTTCCATGAATTTTGCTTATATAATTTTCTCCACTAGTTACTTTACGACAAGCGTTTTCTCTTGGCTTATAAGAATCTGATCTCAAATTAAGATTGTCAACAATACATAAAGCTTGTACTGTATATAAAGCTTGAGATCTCAAGCTAAGATTTTCTACTAGATATGCTGCTTGATTCTCACAAACAAAACAAAATAGGTGTACGAGATTACCTATAATGCTTGTGGCTAACTTGATGAAAGAAGTAATATCAGCAGATGTAAGCATAACTTCTTCAACTTCTGGGTAGCTGTCTTCCTGGATAAAAGGATCAATACCAGCATAAGTAAGCAAAACTTTTTCTTCCACTTTTGGGTAACTATCGTTGACTGGTGGTAAGTCCCAATCAACAACGACTTCCTCTTCACTCTCACTTACTGAGAATGGTGTTTCCTCATGAACCACAGGTCTATGAAAAAGACTTTTATCGACTACTGCGTGTTCAAAATCATATTCTTTAGAAACTCCTTCCGGTAAATCTAAAGGGTTTCGTCGGCCTTCCGGTATCTTCATTCGACCTCTTCCTATGCCACCGCCTCTACCTCTAACTCTTGCTGGGTTAGCCCTAGGATGTTCTTCTCTGATTAGCCGGTTTTATGGATTCAGAACTTCATTAGGATTCCATAAGGTGGCCAAGTTAGTTTCGATTTGATTCAACGTCTGTTGTATCTCATCGAACCTCAATGTATGAGTGTTGAGTACATTATAGATTGCTTCAACACTTGCAACACCCTCACCGTCATTAGGGATTGGGTTTACGTTGTCTCCCCCTCCGTTTTCCATTAGATCAAAACCCTCGAAATCGGGGTTAGGCCCTGATACCAACTAATGCAGCAGGAAACAACTAGAAATTCAACGATCCATTGAATTCTAAGAACACCGAAAATTGGAGAAGAAACTACTTCTCTCTTTTCGGTTTTTTTTTATATATGGAAAGAAAATAAAATATGATGATTTAATAAGCAGTGCTAAGGTGCCTATTTATAGCAAAACTAAAAAAATAAAATACTATTAGAACTAGAAAATCTAAACCTAAACTAGAATCCTTAAACAACAAGGAAATCTAAAACTATTAGAAATAAAACTAGAATCCTTAAATAACAAGGAAACCTAAAACTATTAGAAACAAAACTAGAATCCTTAAGTAACAAGGAAACCTAAAACTAGAAAATAGAATCAACTACTCGTGTCCTACATCACCCTACACCTTATCCAGTTAGCCAACTAAATTAACAATACACCTCAGTCATTTACCCAACTAAATTAATGTTATACTTGTGACGTTTTTATCTACAATTTTATTTATTTATTTAGAATGATGATGTGGTGGGTTTCTTGAGTGCATGTTGGCAACCGAGATACGTTTTTGAAATGAAAAGTTCATATTTACTAATGCCGCTAAAATGAGAAACTAGGATCCACATACTTGTAAAGATCGTTACCCGGCAGTGTGTTACTTAGTAGTATAATATACATCTCGATTCTCATCAACGAAAATAATACAAACCACTGAACTTATCAAATCCTAGCGCAAGAACCACAGGTTCGCATAAAAATAAAATAAAACGAATTCAATCAAATCTCTTCAAGATGCCTAATTCTAGACAACAAAACATAAAATTAACCTTTGTTTTCGATACAGGATCTTCAAAGGAAGGATGACCACCGTAAAGACTGTAACGGAAGAAAATTAGCATAACAATTAGTTTGTAGTCGCAATTCAGAGACAAATAATTGTAGTCTAAGGGATTTTCTTTGAAACTTACCTAGAAGTTTGATCTTCACTCTAATAACAATACTTGTGGATTGGTTATGAACACAATCAACCATTTAAAAAATAATAGAAATATTAAGAGAGAAGAAGAAGTCAATGAGAGTCCACAGCAAGTCCATGTCTGTTCCTGATGTTGTACAACTGCGATTACAACTCACCTTCAGATAAATGTTAATCATAATTCTAGGATAAAATTTTAATTTTGATTGAGGGGTATCATTGGAAAAAATAAATAAAAATCACCTGATAAAACATGACAATTTAGATCGGCTATTTTTATCACTTGTTTGATAATCTTTCCCACTCGTTAACTTATTATGGAACACTGAATTTTTAAACCTTTTTCTTAGTTCAACCGAATAGAAACCAGTTTGATATGGTTGAACAAAAGAAAAATCATATCAAACTGTATTATGTTCAACCTGCTAACGCTGCCATAAAACATATGGTCCATTAACAAAGTTAGTGTGTCAAATAATAATACATTATGTTATACAAAATGTACTTTTTCTTTTAAAAATTAAAAGATTTAAGGTTAAGTTTTATAGAGAAAGAAACCCGAAAAATATCTAAATATTATGGTGGAGAAGAAAAAATTGACATAAATAAAATTTTATCTCTCGCTTTAAAAACAATAAATATATACTATTCTTCGTTCAAAAAAAAATAGGTACAACTATTAGATTTTATTTTGTTTAGAATTTTCAAAGAAACAAAATGAAATTTGGAGATGAAATATTTTAGGTTAGATAATTCTATGGAAAGGGAATATTTTAGAACACTCCCTTAATCAGTACCAAACAATAAAGCAGAATATCATAATTTTATGTCCCAGCAAGTCAACGAGCTGTTGGAGCCTGGCATTTGAGAAAAAGAGAGTCTGTTCTCTTTGGTTAGGATAGTCTCAAGATTCCTGCAACCGTTGGTTGGTCCAAGAAGAACCCAAAAAGAAAGAAAAATAATGTCAGATGTGGGATTTGAACCCACGCCCTCTCTCGAAGACCAGAACTTGAGTCTGGCGCCTTAGACCACTCGGCCAACCTGACTTATTGGGAATTATAGTAAAATGATTAGTTTTGATCGTTATTTATCGGCCATGAAGGCTCTAAATTCACGGCTTTTGCGGTAGCTTCATCAATGTTACCTATCAAATAAAAGTCAAAAATGTCCTTCTGATTTGACTAATGTGAGCCTAACTTAAACAGAAAAAAAATTTGATCATGCAATGCGCAAACAATATTTAAACGCGTACCTCAATCACCGTTGAATCGTTAAGATGTGACATCACCAAAATTTAAACTTAACTACATTTACTTTCAAATCTTTATACACATTTTGTTTCTGGAAAAAAGTTATAAATAATCTTTTATTTATAGGAAATACCTTGAATATCCACATGTCTTTGGACGCCAAAATCTCGACAGTTATCGAGATTCCATACCTCTTGTTGGATAATATACTTCCTGTAACAGAGAAAAACAAACACAGAGAACTTGAAGATGATTAAGGGAGGGTTAGAATTAAA
>JAJJMC010024063.1:184363-200330 GCA_023531435.1 Papaver californicum | reverse complement strand
GTTTTCTCATTGATGGGTACACGTGTGCACTCGCAGGCACACGCCAACGGTCACACCAAGGCTCACACCAAGGGTCGCGCCAAGGCTCACGCCAAAAACACACGCAAAAGCACATGCAAGCACCGCAAGCCCGCAAGCTCCGCAAGCCCGCGGCCTGCGGTGCTTCGGTGCGAAGCACCGTACATGTATGCATTTGCCCACTAGTCCATTTCCCAAGTCCATATCCAGTCCACTAGTTCTTTTCCTTATATAGAACATATATGGTAATATGCATGAACTTCCTCCTTGGTTTGCCCAATGTGGGATAACCAAAGGTTTCTCATTCACTAAGAAGTGAAAACGGATGGCTATAATTCCACCCAAGTTTAGACTAGTGATCCTAGCCCATCAAGCTAATTATAATAACAAAATTAATTTAAATAATAAACTATTAATTTTAGTAACAAAACATTTTTATTTCCCAACACCTCTTTCTTGTTATAACAAGGCTTTGAAAATGTCATAAATTCATCAAAAGTTCTGACATTTTTTACCTGAAAATAGCAATAGCTCGATGACCAACTCTAAGTAAGGTGGAACAATTGCTAACCAGCACTTATCAGTCAAAGCTTAATATGAGAGTATTTAAAATTCCTATCAAGCTTAAATCATGCATCAGACCACAATCTTAATTTTTAAATCTCATGAGTCATTTTAATATATATATAAATTACACGAAGGTAAATCCAATGATTTAAAGATAAAATGCCTTTATAAAATTCATTTAAAATCATTGTTTATTAGCATAAGCAATACAAAAATAAAGACAATTTAAATAAAAAAACATAATCCAAATAACTTTTGTGGCGATTCTGAGATCGTTTATTTTTCCAATAACAGAATAACGAAACCAAAACAAACCATTCAAAGTAAACATTCACCTGCAATGAATAAATTTTGTTAGTTTTATTAAAGTGTTATAAATTTCAAGATGTTGAACATCAAAAGATCTTAGCTATTGACATTAAAAACATCTTAAATTAGTGAGTGTACTAAGCAGACGAGGTGCTAAACGGACACTTGTATCGCATGTAAAACTAGCTGGGATAATATTATTGGGACAAAAGTGTTAAAAGCTCTAGACCAGCAAAATATGTTGTTACTAAATAAGCAAATGATTGGAAGTAGAAAAATCATAAAGGAGAAGTACATTAATTCTTAGATTGTATTTTACCTCATTAGGTTCTACACTTTCGATGACATGATGGGTAGTTTCACCTTCCACCATAGTTGGTTCCTAATTAACCATACCATATAGTTATTAACCATACATGTCTAAGATTATGTTGGAGAAGTGTTTAATGAATCACAAACCTCGGTGTGAAGCTGTGGACAATAATAAGGAATGAAAAGCATGGTTGAATTTTCTACATGGGTTGCGGCTACTCTTCAACAGAAAGTATCTCTTCTACATTTGTATCAACAAGAAATACCTCTTCCACATCTTCCTCTACATACCAAATTAATGTTATATACAAAGGTTATTTTGATTTTGTGTCTTAGAAAATGACCAAATTAGCGTCTGGGTTCTAAAAAGTTTAAAATTAGAATTTGGATCCTAGGACCATCGTTGACCGCATTAATAGTTGGGAAAACTAGTTAAATAAGGAAGTTACTACATAATATTAGATTTTGAATTATTTATTAACTCAACCATTGTACATTTTTGTTTATCACGTGTAAAGTTAATAATTAATAACAAATGACGACTGGGATTGAAAACACATGAGAAACAAAAGCTCCTATCTATTCTCTAAAACTAAAATCGAGTTTCATTCTATTTTCTAGGGTTTCCTTCCGTAAGTGTAGTCGGCGCATCTGAGATTTGTGATTGACCAAAATCGACAGCATGGTTGATTCAAGTTGATTGTTATGTTATTATTATCGATAAAGAAGATTCTTCAGTTAAAGTTGGTGTTTGAATTACCGAATTTATAAAATGAGGTAAGTTACCGTATTTCCCTAATTTTTTTATTTTAATTTGGGGGTTTTCATTTTTTGTTCTTAATGATGAATATGAGAGTTATTATATGGCAGAAAGAGTAATGTAATAGGTGAATTTTGTTTTTCCCCTTGTCTTTTAGTGTTTTGTTTTGTTCCATAGTTATCTTATTTTGATTTATCGAGTGATTCTTTTGGAAGGAGTGTTAGCACTACTGCTATCAGAGGTGGTGCACTAAGAGGAAGAGGATCAAGAGCCAGAGCAAGAGGCAAGATAATGCATAGAAAAAATGGGAGTGTTATAGGTGTTAGCATAATGCAACTTGAGGAACCAACACTAGTTAGAGAACCAACACCAGTTCAGGTAACTTATTTAATTTCCCTTTTAATTTATTGTCTCTTGTAAACTTCAAATTTCTAACATTGCAACCAATTTGTTGTTCAATACAGGTTTTAAGTCCTATTCTACCAACTGGCGGAGGGGGTGCGCTAAGGATGAGGGGTGGTGGTACATTTTTTCAACATATGGAAGGAGGAAGATGCCAAGGATGATGGATTGGATTGGCACACCAGAGCAGTGTGTCAATGATGGAAACTAAATGCAGCAAATTTTGTTCAATCTCTTTTTTAATATTTTGGTTTGGCCAACAACTTAGTGATTTTATTTTGCAGACATCTTAGTCTTTTATATTGTAAACATAATATTCTACTTTATTTAATAAACATATTTTGAAATATTTTATCATGTAGACTCCATTTTTTTAGATGTATATAGATTCATAGTGTTGTTGCAGCTAGGAGTGAAGCATTTGGCTGACTTCCATGGGAATTGATTATCCAAATGAGTGACTTTCAGACAATGAAAACAACTCATTACATTTAGTTTATCTTCTAAGTCAACACATATTATGTCTTCTTGTTTTATCTTGGTTTTGGATTAAGCCACTTGAGTTTTCTTCATTGTAGAGCCTTCATTATACTTTGTGATGGAATCAACAAGTCATGCATAATATTTTCTTTGCAAATTCTTTGCATAGTAGGTTCTGACTTTTGGGTTTCTCTCTGGGCATAGTAAGGTTGTATGACCCTTTTCACATACTTGACATATCACATAGAAAATTTTCCAAAAATTTAATTGTATGCTTTATTAATGCAAGTTGAAAGTGTATATGTGAATGTAAGTTACCTCATGTTCTTGTATGCCTTTGTTATTCTTTTTATCCATATGCAACTATCTAGATTTTGTCCAAAACATCAGTTAAAAATTGTTTGCAGGTGTTTGAAGTTTTGGTTGAAAATGGGTACTAAAACGGCTAAGAAATGTGGTATTTATAGGGGTTTGAAGCAAATCGCAACAACTTGAAATACACCACCATAATTTGGGTGGAAAACAACTGAAAAGTGTGACCAACCACATTCAAGAGTGGCACATGTGGTCTAGAAAACTATTGTGAATCGCAACAACTTGAAACAGTTGTGATTTCGCAATTGTAAAGGACCAAAATTTTTCTCACGAATTCCTGCTTTGGCCTTCGACCTGGTTGAGACAATTTTCATTTCCATCCCGGAGCATCTTAAGCTTCCCATTTATAGCAAAATGATTCATTCCAAGGTTCGATCCTTCCCAGTAAAACGCGGCGTGTTCCTTTTGATATTTTATACAAGACTCTAAAAAAAGTATAATCGGCATAATAAATATTTAGTTGGAAATTAACAATGGTGGAAAAACTGTTACGAAATTTTGTTGTTATTTTGAATATATGGTGTACTGATGTGTCATATCCATCACGAGTTTCCTAGTATCACATGAGACTTGTCTCGTCCATCTTAGTGAAATTCCTAGACTTTCATCCACATGTGAGACGTCGAGTCTCATCCGCACACACGAGATATCTTTCGTCAACATCATATCGTACATTTTATTTATGATACAACAATTGTCACTTATGTATATACTCGATTTCTCTTGGTTTACATTCGATCAGGGAATACTTTTTATTTTAGTAAGCTTGACTAGAAACAAATACTACTGTATGATGAATCATTCACATACAGAGATTGATTGAGTAACACATTAGGGCATATCACTTAGTGAACAGCCAACGGTACATTCACCTGCGACACTCTCACAAAGGAAAAAATAAGTTAGTCACGGGATAGCGGCGATGAATATATATAATAATGGGCATTAATTCATAGTTGTCTTTCTCTATTTGCATACGTGTTCTGACGTCTCCCACTCTATCCACTTCACCCACTCCCCCCCGCCCTAACTATGACACTAGTGTGTTGCTTCTCTTTATCCAAAGTTATGTGTTAATAATTTGCTTAGGGATTCTTCTGATCATTGTCTTATGCATGTTAGAACATCCTTTTCTCCCAAAGATAGAAAATTGCATCTCCTTAGTTAGGACATCCTTTGCTCCCCTAAGTATGTAGAGGGTCTAGGTTTTATAAAGACTGAATTAAAAAACCTTGTCATGCTTGTTACAAATACCTAAAATTTAGTGGAATCCCCTGACTCTCATTTAGGCAGTGTACTAAAATCTACATATCTCTTTAATACTGTTTTTCTTAATGTTAAGTATCCTAAGGTATACTCATGGACTTGGAGATGTTTGCATACTATTAAGGAATTTATTAAACCTTTTATTTCTTGGATCGTCAAAGATGGTTAATTTATTGATCCTTGGTGTGATAAGTGGATTCCCTCTTTAGGATCTGCTTTACCCAATCCTCAGGTCCTAATATGAAGGTCTCTAACTTTATAAATCAAGCCACTACATATTGGAATAGATTACAAATACAATTTAACAATGCTTCTGTTAAGAAGATTGTTATTATTCTATTAAAACAAATTAGTACTCCTGGCATAAGGGCTTGGGAGCTTTCAAAAAATGGCAGATTTAGCTCTAAATCTGTTTACTTGGGTCTCAGAGGTCGTCGACCTTCCCCAAGTATGAATATTTGGAAGATTATTTGGAAACTGAGAGTTCCACATCGATCATATTCAATTGTTTATGGAAAGCTGCTAAAAATGTTATTCTTGCTATAACGGTGTTTCAATCTATAATACCTATTGGTTCTATTATTTGTCTTAGATGTTCTAGTGAGGATGAATCTATTATGCATCATCTTGTTTTTTGTCCTTTTCCTAGTCATGTTTGGTTCATTTCCCCTATCTGCATCAGGTCTGATGCTTTTACTGATAGTTTCTTGCCTGATTGGCTTCATTTTTGGTTGCTTGACCCTGCCTCATCTCTGAATGAGGAATCAGGTCATTTATTATCTGATATCCTTTTGTCTATTTGGAGTAGTAGAAACAATTTATTGTTTAGGGATAAAAATAAAACTCCTGATTATATGAAGAGCTCGGACTATGACTATGTCCACAATCCATTATGTTAATCCTAGACCCTTCCTTGATGTCATTGGGATTGACAAAATGGATTCCCCCTCTTTTTAGTTGGACTAAGTGTAACACTAATGATGCTTTCGATTTTGCTACTTTGGGTAATGGTTCATGGTATGTGATGAAAGATTATGCTAGTAAAGCTTTCTTCTGTGTTACCATGGTCTTCAAAGTTTCTTCTCCTGCTGAAACTCGTGCTATATAAATTGTTCTAAAGAAGGCAGTGAAATTAAAGCTCACTCTTGTCATTGTTGAGAGTGATGAAAAGGATTTTATTAACCAATTTGTTGTTGGATATTTTGATGGTGACCAAGATACACGTTAAAGTTTTTTTTTTTTTAATTCTAGTCTTATTTTTTGTATTTTTACTTTCAAACCGTCTATTTGCAATGATGTGGCTCATACTTTGGCTCATTCTTTTTTTTTAGAGTAAAACGAAATTTCATTGAGAGAAAAGAGGACTACAAAGGTCTACATTTAATTGAGTAAGAAAAGGAGAAGGATCGCTCCATTTCTTACCTGCCCCTTCCGAGCGAGCTAGGTTAGCTAGTAGGTCCGCTATCTTGTTTTCCTTTCTATTAATAAAAGTTAAATTACAAAAGGGAAATAGCTTTAAAAGTCTTTTACAGTCTACTAATAAGGAGTGGCAAGGCCAAGGGCTAAAAGTCGAGATGTCGTTAACGTCGTCTAAGAGCATATTTGCATCACCCCGAAACAAAATTTGGCTTCATCCTTGTTTTTTAGCCCAGATAAAGGATTCTCTTAAGGCCATAGCTTCCGCCTGGTGACTAGAGCCAGCCTTAGCCACTTCCGAGAAACCTGCTATGAAAGAACCCTTTGAAGTATGAGCTACGGCTCCATATCCAGCTACATGGTCAGATACAGAATAAGAACCATCAAAATTTATTATAACATAATCACCATTTTTAGAGTTCCAGTTGGACACAAGGCCCTTTTCTGAAATAATGGCCTTCCTAGTATACTGCATTTGTTTTGTCTGAATTTTGGTTGCGGTTTGATTGTGTTTGTAGGTGGGGTATGGACGGTGCTAATGGTTGTGGAATGGTAGTGTTTTGTTGGATTGGGGTATTGAATGGTTGTTTCCAAACTGTGTTTGAATCCGAAATTGGCTCAGTATTTGGAGCCTTAGGATCATGGTGCCGAGGTTCAGTTAGGAACTGGGGTTGGATTATGGGGGGGTGGCGATTGACATTACCTATCGAGAGGTGACTGATGGTGCCATGAGGCTGGGGAATTGACTCGGGTATAAAGGAGTCTGGATTGGGGGTGAGGATTTGGGCTAGTCGAAGTTGTGTGAGAATTGTTGGTGGCATGATTTTGGGGTGAGACAGTAGTTTTGGCTATGATAAGAAGGACAGTGGTGGGATTGGGTTATACTTTTTCAAAAATTATGTCACACATGTGTCTCCAAATTCGTCATAGGATTTGGGTTATATAGGCAATCGAAACTTTGTTTTTGAAAGAGATAATGATGTTATGCTTATGCCTTTATCCACTCAGAAATGCAATTATAAGACAATATATTAGTGTACAACTCGGGCCAAAGGGTCTGCCAGACACTTTTTGCTAGGTCACAATGTATAAAAAGATGAGTGCTAGTTTCTTCATGCTTGTTACAGACATGGCACCTTTGATCCGTGGCACTCATATATTTAAAAATTTTACTTCTGGTTTTCAAAGTTTGTTTCATAATTTTCCAAATGAAAATATTTATTATGTTTGGGGTTTTGATTTTCCAAATATTCTTCCAGACCTCCTCGTTTACTTGACTGACTCTGGATGGGGAAATATTGCTTTGGACTAATTTCTTGTAGGTAGAGGCCACATAAAAAGTCTCGTTTGTAGTGAGACCCCATCCCATTTCATCCCGTTCTCCGGGGAGGATAGGGATGGCCAAAATTTCTTCAATATGGATTCTGGTAAACAGGTTCCTAATTGTTGAAATTTTCCAGGAATGGGAAGCTTGGTCAATGATCTCACTGGCCCAAGTAAAGGCAGAGTTCTTTTGGCTTTCCGTAACATCATTCAGTTTCATACTTGTGAGCCAGTTGTAGTCCCAAATTATGACTTGGGAACCATCCCCGATAGACCAAAAGTTGTGATCCCGAATTGTATTTATGCCTTTAAGGATCCCTCTCCAAATCCAGGTATCTCTTGAGTGATTTTTGACAGTCAAGGGGCTGGAATTAGGGAAATAACGAGCTTTTAAAACTTTAGCCCAAAGATCAGATTTTTTGTGAATAAGTCTCCAGGCGAGTTTTGTAATCATTGCTACATTAAACAGATTCAGGTTCTTGAAACCTAGCCCACCCAAACTCTTTGGCTGGCAAATGGACTCCCACTCCTCCATGGAATGGCCCCTTTCATTGTTTTTTCCAGTGTTCCAGAAATTCCTTTGGATTTTGTCCATGGAATTTATGGACTTTTTTGGCATTTCTAGGCATCCCATCTGATAATTTGTAAGAGTGTTTATGACCGATTGGATCATAGTGGCTCTCCCGGCTTGAGACAGCATTTTAGATTGCCAGCCTTGGAGTCTGTGTTCCATACTATTTAGGATGGATTGAAAGGTTAAATTTCTAGTTCTTTTACGGAAGAGGAGGAAACCTAGATATTTCTCCTCGTCCGTCATTCTGGGCATATCAAGCCATCTACCCAACTCTTGGAAGCCCTCTTCAATATTCTTGCTACCCGATTTGTTGAAATTTATGCATTGACCACTCGAATTACTAAATTCTGCTAAAATGGACATGAGTTTGTTTACTTCCTCCTGATTTTCCTTGATAAAGATAAGGAAGTCATCCGCGAAAAAGGAGATGAGAGACGGGGGGGCCAGAATTAGATATTTTCATCCCACTCATGAAACACATATCATTGGCATTGTCAATCATTTTGGATAATGCCTCCATGCATATTATGAAAACATACAGAAAGAGAGGGTCCCATTTTCTTATGCCTCTGGTGGGTTTGAAAAATTTGCAAGGCACACCATTTAGAATAATGAAATATGTGGATGTGGAAATACATTGATTTATCAGATTACACCATCTATCCGAAAATCCCATTTTCTTCATTATAGCTAGGATAAAAGACCACTTTATTCTATCGAAAGCTTTGCTCATATCCAGTTTTATCCTAGACTGCCAGAAATGCCTTTTTTCCTTTTCATTGCTTCTACCACTTTTTGGGCAATGATGACATTGTCATGAATGTTTATGGTAGGGATAAAGGCCGATTGGGCTGGGGAGATGATTTTGTTGAGGATCATTTTTAATCTGTTGGCTAGGATTTTGGATATCATTTTGTAGATAGTGTTGCAAAGGCTAATGGGTCTGAAATCAGCTGGGGTTTAAGGAACTTTGGTTTTGGGAATTAGAGAGATATAGGTGTTATTGAGCTCTTTTAGGATAAAACCAGTTTTGAAAAAGGCTTTGGTAGCTTTAATAACATCCTCACCTATAATTTCCCTGTTGTGTTGATAGAAACCAACTTGGAAGCCATCCGGGCCGGGAGCTTTCCAGGGTTTCATACTACTAGCCACAGTTTTGATTTCCTCCGAGGAAGGAATCTCAATGAGGATATCATTTTCATATTGGTTGATGACTGGTTTGAAAAGATGAATAATGTTAGGATCAATATTGTTTTGACTGGTAGAACTAATTTCCTCAAAATGAGATTTTATGAGGGATTCGAGATTTTCCCTTTTCTTGATCCACTGATTATTTTTATCTTTTAGACTCACAATGTTGTTTGTTTTTTTCCTATGGTTTGTGATAGCATGAAAGAGCTTAGTGTTTCTGTCGGCATCCTTGATAAAGTATTCTCTTGATTTTTGAATCCAGAAACTTTCCTGGATATTGTTCCAATATTCGAGCTCATTTTCTACAATTTTTTGATTTTTCCTATCACAATCTCTTGTGTTGTCCCTTAGGGGAAAGAGTTTTCCTCCTATGGTTTCAATTTTCTCCTCTATTTTGCCGAAGGATTTTTTTTCCATATTTGGAGGGTATTCTTGGTATTTTTTATCTTTTGGATCAAAACATACTGCTCAGAGCCTTGAACAGAAGTATGCCAACTCTCTGCTATAGTGATTTTACATGTTTCATCTTTTTGCCAACACTCATAAAACTTGAAGTAGGATTTTAATTTCTTTTGAGTTACCTCAGTTTCTAGAAAAATGGGGTTGTGATCCGATCCTATGCAAGGTAAATTTTGGATGATGGAAGTTGGGAATTGAGATTCCTATTCCTGGTTGACGAGGCCTCTATCTAATCTTTTGAGAATTAAGTTTTCATTTTCCCTATTGTTAGACCAAGTGTATTTTGGGCCAGCATGTTTTAATTCAGAGAGCCCAACAGACTGAATAATGGCGGGGATGGGACATTCCGAATCTTCCGTTCTGTTACTCGCATCCTCCGCTGACAGGGTAATGTTGAGGTCTCCCAGAATGATCCAAGGGTACTCAATGTCTCTACTTATTTCCAAAATGTGCTCCCATTGAGCTTTCTGATCTCCATAATTGTTTTCCCCATACAAACAAGTAATATAGGTATCTTCTTCATCTGGGCCAGTTTTTATTTTAAGATTTACCAGATTTCTAACATGATAGGTTATCATGATGTCTAGGTTGTCTTTCCACATAAGAGCAAGGCCTCTTGAGAGCCCTCGCGAAGATTGGGCCCAGATGTTGGGATAACTATAAGTCCTAAGGTGGCTTAGAGATTTTTCTTCATTTGTCTTGGTTTCGGATAAGAAGATGATATCCGGATTTACTTTCCTGATAGAGTTTTTTAGATGTTGTCTCGTTTTAATTCCTCCTAGGCCTTGGCAATTCCATAAAAGAATTTTCATGGTCTTGGTTCTTTGTTTAGAGAGATTTCTTGTTTTTTTTTTTTTTTGTGGTTCCTTAGCCTATTTAGATTTTTATTTTGGTGGATATTTTTAGAACCCCAGTACTTGACTTTTTGGGTTGGATTACTATGGCTTTTGAGTTTTGTATGGACTATATGATTTTTTTGATTAACATGGTAATTTAAGATTTGATGCACATGCAATTTTTTGAAAACAGTATCTGATTGCACTAGGGAATATACCCAGATTTGTTACACAGCCTTTGGGTTAACTCATTATTTGTAAAGCAATTGAAAGGGATGTTATAATTTGGCTGATATTGGATTCGGGATGGCTTTGTAGTGATGTCCGAGATGGGCTTGTGATGGTACTGTTCTTTTGTGTGTTGGCTAATGGGAGTTTCCCTGACTTGGGCTTGGGTGCAAAAATCCTGAATAGCTGAGGCCTGTGGACTTCGGGTAATTGAATTTGGGCTCTTGCTGAAGAGGAAATTTATTTTGGCTGTTGGCTTTCGGTAACTGACATTTCTTTGCTGAAATTTTTTGGGCTTGTTATTTTGCTGGTGATGCTCCTCTAAAGCTTGATGTAAGTGGACTTCTAACTTGGGCTGATGTGTCTCCAAATTCTCCTTACTGTGAGGCCTGATTCTGATAAGAAATTTCCTTAACTGCCTAGATTTTCCGGAAGTGAAGCAAATACAGGGAACCCTGTAAGACTCGACAAGAAGTTTTCCGGTAGCATTCACTAAAGGATAGTTGCCTGTGTACTTGGGATATTTTTGCCTAATCTTAGAAATTCTATTACCAGAATAGTGAGGATGGTATATGGTGAGTTTTCTGAGATTATAATGACTGATAGATATGTGAGCATTCAATCACCTAAATTTATGGTTGAGAGATTAATGTAAATTGTATGAAAGAGTGGGGGAGGTACCTTCTCTGGGTTGATGCCGGATTGAATCAAAAAGGTAGCCTCCTCCATGTCTGCCAGTATGAGTTCCCCTTCTCCACTAATATCAGGCACCTGGAGAGTAGATTTGATGAAGTTTTTTTCCTTTCCAGGATTCCTTTGTTTCTTAAGATTTCTTGGCTCTGGATTGAGAACCCCTTCATTCACATCACTTGACAATTCATGATTCATGCTAACACCTTCATCTTCATCTTCAGAGAGGGTTGCAATTTGTTTTCCTTTTCCAGGGCTTCCAGTTTTTTCCTTGCTATATTTTTGAGATTTCTCTATGTTTACTGAGGAGCCCTCTCCTTTTGTGTAATCCTTGGTAACACTGCATTTGATGTTTCTTACCCTACCTTCCATTGTGGTGGGGATTGAGATTGTCAATGAGTGATGGCTATTATTTCTTCTAATACAGTAATTGTTTTCTGGAGAAATTTCAGAGTAATAGAATTCCAAAAGCTAATGTGGGTATTAAAGTATGGGGGAGGCCATTTACTTTTGTTAGTACAAAGAGATTTATGATGATAAGCCTTGGGGAGTTGGAGGGTGTGGGATGGGTTACTTCTGTGGAGTAATGGATTACTGCTATGAAGTAAAGGGGTATCTTCTATCAGAGGTTTTTGATGTGGCTTGGGGTAGCTATCAGAGTAGGGATATGGGTTGTGGACAAGTTGTTCAAAGACAGTGTCCTGAGTACATCATTTGCTATTGAAAGTACAACTGATAACAATATTGGGGGTGGTGTTGAGAGAGACCTGAAAAATCTGTTGGTTAATAGCTTCATACGAAGAGATTCTCATACTTGTTGGCATAGACATGGAGCTTGTGCTACCTGGTTGATTGATCCTGCAAAAAAATAGAGCAGGCAGATTAAATTTAGTTGATCATTTAGATGAAAGAAAAACAGGAACTGGTTAGATAGTGGAAGAGCAGAAATTGGAAATGAATTTTAAGGCATTCAATTTTGGGGGAAAGAAAGAAATTGAATGCAGATCTTGATTTCACCCAACCGAAAGAGAAGGACTCAGACTTTAAGACATTGAAGAAGGTAACTATTTCAATTAATTCCTAGAACCCAGTTTAAGTTGACTCAATCTCCAGATGTTTTTGTTTGAAACTCCAGGAGTTTTTGTCTGAAAACAAAAGTCAAAGAACATTAAAGGACATTAAAGAACATTAAGAAGATTAATTGCAGATCTTCTCTTTTTCATTTGCAATGAAATTGATGATGTTGTTTTCCTTTCTTTCTCGGTAGAAAACCATTCCAGGAGTTTCTCCCTTCAAATCATGGAGTTTCTCATACTTCGGCTCATTCGACCAAGGTAAACTTAATTTCTGTGTTTGAGCTAGACTTCCCATTTGGCTTATACCAACTATTGAGGTAGGCCGGTATCCTTTTTTCTTTTGGGCCTTTCGTACCCAGGCCAGAATCCCGTAACCGGAATTTTGACAATGAAATGACATTTGATCTGTAGAGGACATAAAAATTGATGCAAACTTAAATGCAAAGAAAAATTAACCAGTGGGAAACCATTTCAGCCAAAACCCCCGAGCTAACACCACCAAACCCCTCTCTCTCTCTCTTTCCGTTCGAACGTTTTCCGTTTGCTTTGATTTTTCTCTGGTCGGTTTTTCAAGAACCCAAGGTAAGATTTGAACGGTTTTGGTTTAAGGATTTATTTCATACGAATTAATTTTTGTATTTGTTTGCACGGAATCTGTAGTTTTGATTACCTTAAAAACTAAGAGATTCAAGATTTAATTCGTAGGGATTATGGTTCTTTTGGAAATGCAGGATTTTGCAGCAGTTTTTGCATTCGCATCTAGGATTGGTGTTTCTTCCTCATTTGCATTAGAACAGGTATTCTCTCTCACTCTCTGAGATCTTTCTCTTTTAAGTGATATATTTGGATAAACCTGAACTTATTTGATGAAAAAACCCTAAATTTTTGTTGATATACATGAATGCCATCCCTTGCCAACTAAACTAACAAAACTGTTCAGCATCAGAAATTGCACAACAATTAGTTTTACCTTTATACTAGGTTAGGGATTACTGGATTGAACCCTACGATTGCTAACTGAAGAATTGACTTAAAGTTTCTAAAGTTGGTGTTTCTTTTGTGTGTTAGTAGAAGTAAATAAAAAATGTAGGTGAGCATTGGCTTTTAAGTTTAAAGACATGAATACGATTTTAGTACTACTAATCTTAGTGATGCACGCACTATTAGTTTATCACATCTGATCAACTTAAACCAGCAGTTAATTGCAATATGCTAAAACTGAAAGTGTCTTATCTTTTGACAATGAAAATTGAGTTTGAATCAAAAGAGAAAGTAGTCAATTGAAGACGTGGTGGAAGGTGGATTATGATGTACAGGGAAATTGGGGATTATCTCATGTAAGATCTTTTTAATTGTTATATTCAAAGATGTATTGAAATTTCAGTTTAATTTTGTTTATAGACATGAAATCAGTTTAGACTTTTACAAGGTTCTCTCTTCGAGCTTTAGCATACTATTTTTTAACTGTGCAGAAACATTTTAGTTATCAGGTTATGAGTTTAAGCTGAAAATCTGGGTCGATTCTTGCATATCCATTGTCAAATGCTCAGTATATTTTTGTTACTTCGTTTGATTTCTGGTTGAGTTTATTGTAATTAATTGTCAAAACTTTGGGATTATTAAATAATGACATCTCCAAAAATCTGTGTGTTCTCACTCTAAGTGATGTTGAGGGAGCAGTAGTAGTATTTGATTTGTCTCCTTATTTATTAGTTTTGCTTTGTCCTTTGTAAAACTCAATATATTATTTTTCCTTCAAATATCTTGTTTACTTATACTTGTTTAGTTGCTCGTATAGATGGTATTCATTCTTTTTTCTTTGCTACAGTTCATTTAGAGTGGTGGTTAGCTTGAACAACTCAGATGGAAGCTAAATTCTTTCGATTTCTTAAAATCGTGGGAGTAGGATTCAAGGCCAGAGCTGAATCAGAAGGAAGGTTGCTGTTTCTGAAATTGGGTTACAGTCATGAGGTTGAACTGTCTGTTCCACCAGCAGTTCGTGTGTTCTGTTTTAAACCTAACATAGTTTGCTGCACTGGTTTAGACAAGCAAAGGGTGCACCAATTCGCTGCTACAGTTCGTAGTTGTAAACCTCCTGAACCCTACAAAGGAAAGGGAATAATGTATACTGATGAAATTATAAAGAAGAAGCAAGGGAAGAAGTCCAAATGATTGTGCCAAGGCGTGCCTTACTGTCTTAGCTTAGAAACATTTTCTCATAGCATTTGGGTTTCAAGGGCTAGGTGCATAAAAAGATCTTACCTCCGCCCTTCCAGTATCTTTTTTCTTTTTTCAATCATTTGAGAAGTCCATCATTTGTTTGTTTCTGTTCTTATTTTGATTAAGAAGAGAACGAAGTAAAATTGTGGAGATAGAGATTTGATTGTTTTAGCAATAAGATATTGTCCCGTCTTCTGTAACTTTGAATTGTTGTACTCCCATTAAAAAATCTAAAATGTCAGATTTTTACTTTACTGCTTACTTTTGAAGATACATAAATTTCAATGTTTTTTTTTTGCTTTTCTGGTAAGCCACATTCTCACATAACAGATTCCAAAATGGAGACAAACATCACTAGGTACATGAGCAAACTGATGACTGAATTCAAAATGGAGTTTAACATCAGTGGGTGCATCTGGTAGTAAAGAGACCCTGATTCATTGGAAGCAACTACATATTTTGTCTTTGATACATGAACAACTTTGTTGCTGGATGGCCACTTCCAAAAGATCATCTGAGCATCCACTATTCCACTTAGTCAAGAACATAGATTCGAGAAGCGATATCTTGAACCATCCAGTCAAACGCCTCCAGCAATCCCTCCCCAGTGTATGCACTACATCCGACAATTTTCCAGTGCCGAGTTTTGTCCATTGCATCTAAATTGAGCACCTGCAGAGGTTGAATAACTTTATATATTTTTTTAAATTGTACACATGTATGTATCATGTAAATAGCACTAACTACAAACCAGACGTCCTACAATATATCCGCTAGTCATCCTTCCTTGTGAAGGAAGAACAGGGTAGACAGTGGAACTACAGGTTGGGACAGAAACTCAAATGTACAAGGCAGAGATAGATGCAGTACAAGTAAGCAGCAGATCCAACCTAAGTATCGCACGAGGCTTCCCACCCAATTGAGGGTTTGCTCATGAAAGATTTAGAGCTTTCAAAGCAGTGAAAAGATGAGGGAAGATTGAATGGATCAAGATGCCTACCTCCGTTCCAGATTATGAGTAACTAAACATCAGATGAGTATTATAGGAGCTCACATGTTGCTTATAATAGTAAAGGGAATATCTAATTAAGCATGTATGATGAACTTCTATTATTTCAGAAAAAGTGTAGATCCTGAATATTGGTCTTGTCTAGAAGGTCTCATTGGATAAGCCAATACGGTATCAGATTGAACAATGATGAAAGTTAAAGATTTTTGTGAATCAGTAATAACCTTACCTTAGCGATTTCATGTGGTGTAAGAGCACCTTGTATGTCCTGCTTATTTGCTAGTATAAGTAAGGTTGCTCCTGATAGTCTCTGTCAGAAGCACAATTAGGTCATATTAATCAATGAAGTGCGTCTAAGAAGCACATAACCAACAGTAATCACTTCCAAGGAGCACCAATAAGCAGTATAAGGGACTACTGTTGGAACTTGACTACATCGAGAATGTGAGTTTACCT
>JAJJMC010024063.1:126940-144363 GCA_023531435.1 Papaver californicum | reverse complement strand
AAAGACAACTAAACTTCGAAAGTAATAATAAAACATAGTAATTCACTTAAATATAGCAAATAAGGGTCAGGAAAAACTACTTAAAATGTATGATTTATGCACCTATCATTGAGCTATCTCTTTAATCCCTTGTAGGATTGTTCTTTATTTTTCAACACTCATTGACTCCCCAGCTTCAATGAAACGACTCAAGTACTTGACCAACCATTTTGTTCGATTCCTAAAAATGTTATAAACAAGCAGAAGTTGGCAGAAAATTGGTTTCACATTTATCTACGTCTAGGTCAAGCTACACGACCCAACGTAAACGAGCTTACGGTTGGGAATGTTACGATTTCCCAACCGTAAGAATGGCATAAATATCAAGGTTCACAGGTTGAATCAAGATCAAAATACGACTAGGAAAAGCAAGCCTATGGAACATTCTACGGTTGGGAGTTCATCCTATCACAACCATAAAATAAATATACGGCTGGGAGTTCATCTTTTTCCAAGAGTAATAATTTATATACGGTTGGGAAATGATGTCGACCTAGCCGTATACAGTTCAATTATTTTAATAAAAAACCTAACTTCATCAATCAAGCTAATTTTTCCAATAAAAACCTAATATAAATGATGGTTTTTTCGATTGTTACCTAATAGTAGATATTTCGATTAGATTCACTGGTGATTAAACTTCTTCATTCACCAAATCTTCATTTTATGCATCAACAACGGATGAGGTTCTAGATTCAGTTGATAATGGATTCAACCCAATTTTGCTTGATCTTGTAACTCTTGACCTGTTCATCTTAGTGTGAAGTTTTCCGAGAATCAACGAAGAAGAAAAATCGATGAAGAGAGACCAGATGAAGTTTTTTTCCTTTTTTTACGGCTGAAGAAGAAAAAGAAAATAAGAAAGAAAAATAAGAGTTTGATTTAGGTTTTAGTGTTTTTTTTTTAGATTTAGGTTAATTTAGATTATTTTAGAAGGGTAGTAAAGTAAAAATACTAACCAATGGGTAAATAGAACTTCTTAACTTGATTGGGTCACCCCATATCCCTATTTTGACAATAATCAACTCCAGCTAGGGCTGTCAACGGATGTTAACGGAACGGATACTGGCTCAGCCGTATCCAATATCTGATAAGCTTATTGGATATCTGATATCCGATAATATCCGACGGTGATTTAACCTTCATATCCGATTCCGTTTCGTTAAGGTTATCGGATATCCGATAATATCCGATAAATATCCGATAGGAAACATAAAATGCAAAATGTAACACAAAAAGAAAAAACTGAAAACTTTAATACTTTCTAATGAATCTTGATCCTAATGTGTAGACAATGATGATACAGTTTCAGTATATTTAGATAAGAATCATGGAGAAGCATTGAGAAAGATCCATGTATAAACGAAAGCTTACAGCAATTACAAATTTATATACATCAGCCACAGTGTCCATACAAGAACTCAGGCAATTGCTGCGACAGACCTAATCTGGTCTTGTGTGCAAGATCTTTTAAGACTTCTTCGGTTCAGGTCTCCAGAATATTTCCACATAGTTTAATTCAGAACAAGAAAAGTTAATCCTTCTTAAAATCATCGAAGGATGAATGTAACTGTATGCATTCTAAATATCCTCCAAAAAAACTGTCAGTGACACTACATGCTGCAAGAGGCCTGACTATCCAGTGAGAATGAATGCCATCTGTGGTAGCATGTTCCTTGTATGTTCTCTAGCTGGTCTTTATTGGCCATCTAGCATTGAACTATTAGGAAGAAATCTTTGGCTGTTAGGTGCACTGTGCACATCATTCATGCAAAGATACCACACATACAATGAAAAACAAAAAAAATCTAGGTGTTGTTCAGGACACCACGCTCGCGATAATCAAACATATCAGCCTCTCCTAGTTTAATACAAAACTCTAACTCATTACTAGCTAACATAATACTGACTGCAGCCCTGCTGCAACAGTAGGCTTAGCAAGAGTAATAACCCTATAAGAAGTTTGTTTCACAAAGAGACATACTTCTAAAGGGAGTTGTACTCGGAGGTAATGATATCAACACATAAAGTGGTTCTAAAGACAATGTGAAAATGCGAAAAAGTAAAAAGAAAAGAAAAAAAGGACATAAGAAAGCAGCATGGTAACGACAAAGTTCCTAAATCACACCATAACTTATGTATTTTGTGTTGTCAGACCCATGTTACCGACAACATGATATGTTCGGTTCGCCTACCTAACAGTTCATATCCACTGCGTCATAGAAATCCTAACACACTAGCTCTCAATTTTTACGTAGTTACTATGATACTACAGAGGCATACTGGTACTACCATTCCATACTGGTCTAAATATGTAACCAGAATGTTCGGTTACATGATATGTTCGGTTGCTTGATTATCGCCATTATGTTTAAGTGTTTAAGTGTAATCATCTAATGATTTATTGTATTTCATTTCCTTTGTTTTTTACTTTAATGTAGTACTTTAAATCTATTATAATAGAGTGAGTAAGTTAAAAATGTGTGTTTTAAATTTAATTTGGAGTGAATTGAAAATCGAAAAAAAAAGTTTACAAGAGAATTTACGGTTGGGTTTGTACTCAAACCCAACTGTAAATCATCCTGAAATGCTTAGTGAAAGTGTTACGGTTGGGTCCAAAGGTACTTACCCAACCGTAAAACTGACTTTAATTCCCAAGGAATTTACGGTTGGGTTTTGAGTCAATACCCATTTTAGCAATTACTTAGGTCGTTTTTGAATCTTTTTTGGGTTTGAAAATAGAGCCGTTGTAACCTTGTACGACCCATTTTTCAAAATAGAACCATCACACTTGTGGTTTATAAGTGAAATAGTTGAGTACATATCCAACCCATCCATTTTTAAAAAAAAATGAACCTCTTCTTGTTTTACAACAATCATCTCCAACAAAACTATTACTCTAACATAGTGGATTATGGGTCAACCTGGGAATAAAAATCCTGATTTTTCTTTGGATGAAGATTTATATATTTGCCGCAACTATGTATTATGTTATCCAATAAGAGGAGAAGAACGAAGGCAAAGTGGTATAACAAGTATGAGTTATTGGCAAAACAATCCATAAAAACTTTTGTTCTGAAACCGACAACCTTTATAACCGTGATCATGTCAAGTTGATTTGTCAATATAACACTGTACACCGAGGCGTAGAAGAATTTATGGCATTAGTGCGTATTATTGGTCAACTACGACTCGAAGATGAGGTGTTACAGAGATCTATTCAGGAATGGAGGAGATGGAAAATATGGCCCTTTTTATACCTACCTCATTATCACATCCTAAAGGACTTTTTGCTCACAAACCTATTTATTAGTTCTTTTATAATGCCATTTTGGTTTGTTAGTGGTAATTTCAATTGTTTCTCAGGTTACTTCAATGCTTTCATGAGTTGTAATGTGGTCAAAGTAATGATGTTTACATAAATTTTGTGTATTGAACCCAATTTTTAGTGAATTGAAATTAAAAAAAAAGGTTAACAAGAACATTTACGGTAACCGTAAATCTGGATGTAATTTGTGTCACAGTGTTACGGTTGGGTTTGGACTCAAAACCCAACCGTAAACCTGGATAAAAAAAATTGTGGCAGGTTTACGATTGGGTTTTGACTCCAAACCCAACCGTAACACTGTCACACAAATGTGTAGTGATATGTTTACATATGATATTACAAATTTTTCCTTTCCAAAAAACTATATTCATATTATGATATTGTTATTAAATTTAGTGAATATTACTATATTATCATTCTGACTCCGAGTCAGAAACCAATGATGTGAACTGAAAGGTCGTGGGGGGTCTTAATGCCTTCCAGAGGTCGAAATTTTGCTCAAACCGGTGACAACAATTCCTGGCGATTGCACCGTCGTATCCATCCTTTAACGGGGGTAATGGGCTTCCTTCTTTCAACTTGAGACCGACAAAATGGCAGTTCTTCACCAGCCCAATCACACATCTTCTATTAGCCAATTGTTAGATAAATGTTGATCTTGTTGGTGCGAATGTAAAACAATATCCATTTGAGATATAATGGATGACGCAATTGAAAGCGTTGGCGAGGATTTGGCCACTTATTGGCATCCTCATCCAATACTCGCTAGTGCGATTCTTGTTGCCTATTGAACGCCTTTCATTCTCATTGAACTCCTCGTTTAACAACGACTCTTCATCTCTATATGCACACATCATTGGCTTGTATAAATATGGGTAAGAGCGTAGCTCAAGCGCTGACTTATGCCTTACATAAGTTACTTCGTCCATACCCAACCCTGCTGCTCCGCTAAATGGTCCAACTTGTTCGATGAATATATGGTATCTACAATTACCATCACCGGTAACATCGTCGGTGGCCTTTATGTATGGACGAAAAAAAGCCGGAAACGATGACATATAATTTTCAAAATTAATGTGCTCGGTTCGAACAATTTTTCCATTCTCATTTCTTGAAAAGTTAGATGGTGCTTGCATCAATCCTCTTGCTATTCGAATCGTATGTGGCTCTTCAACCACAAATGTATTTCCTTTAACTTTTTCTTTTCTTCTTGCTAATTCTTTCATAGTAACTCTTTTTTTTCTTCTTGCTAATACCTTCATACTTATTCTTCTTGAGTTTGGTTGTGCAGGAACTTTTCCCTCTGCACCAACTTCAATTGTTGAACTCTCTTGAGTGAGATTCGCAAGACCTTTTTCTTTAATATCTACTAGACTTGGTCCCTCCGTTAGACTTTTTTTCGTTGAACATCATCATCCTTCTCATCCTTCGCTTCATATTCATTTTGAAAATGCTCTAATACTGAAGGGTTTCTTTTCTTTGATTCATCATGCAATTCCCTAGCTTTTTTGCGTCCCACGGCTCTCGATACTTTGGTAGAAGGCCAACCTTTTCTCTTTCCTGTAATAGGTTCCTTGAAACCGTACGTTGTATGTGGAAACACGAAGTTACTCATCTTAGCCAACCAAACTTGCCTTTGCGCCCGATTTAATGTTTCGTATTTCTTGGCTAGAGCCTTTCCAACGTGGGTGTCTCTAAACGATGCACCAAAATATTGCTCCACAATAGGTTCATCGAAAGACAATTGTTGCCAAAACGGATCAATATCTTGAATTGGGATCGCACCGTGTTCTTCGTACTTAGGCATAATATGCCGACAGGGAAGTCCCAAACTTGACATGTTTGGACAAGCATACTCTTGTTCTCTTTGTAAGTTGCCCCATCTAAAGTTATTTACTTTGTACATTATCTTCTCAACCGCAACATGAGACACCTTATAAAAAGATCTTTGAGCCATGGTTCGTTTTTATAGTCGACGTGTTTTCTAGAAAGGCTTTTCTGAAAAGATTCATTAACTCTGTCAAGGTCACGGAGAAAATAATCGTGCATCGCTTCGAAGACCGTAACAAACCCACCATCAGAATTATGAAGCTTCTTCTTCATTTGGTTGTGATATGACTCCACGGTACTTGTAGCTTGGTTGTCAAAGTGCCTATATTGGTTTGTGAACGCCGCTACAAACTTTTCTTTGTGCGGATCCAACCATTTCTCCAACAAATACGTCAACATTGTTGGATATTCACTCCAATGCAACCAAAACATACATATATTTTCTTCGTAAGCTTCTTCGGTGATGGACCATGCCAAAGCGTCCCATTCAGTTTGGAAACTTGCCCATTTAGTTCCGCCAACTTGTCGTCCTCTTCGAATTTTTCTTTGGCCTTTTCTTGTTCAACATCCGGCAATTTCATAATTCTTTCCATCTCGCTTTTCTTTGTTGGCCGAATAATCGGTTTGCACTTGGTTTGAATATTGTTCCACAAGTGGAACGTGCCAAGAAGATGATGAGCATCTGGGAATACCCTTGCAATGGAATTCATCAACCCTTGTTCTTTGTCGGTGATAATTACCTTAGGGGTATATCCTTCGACGTAGAATAATTTAATTTGTTTCAATGCGCACACATAGCTTTCTTCGAGCTCCTTTCTCAAGAAGCACAAGGCAACACTAAACGGGGACTTGGTAGAAGTTTGGCCTATAACATTCAAAACCGGGAGCTCATACTTGTTAGTTTTGTACGTGGAATCCATCATAAGCACTTGATGGGAGCACCGTGCTAACTTTATGAACTGTGGATGAGCCAATATAATATGCTTAATTTTTTTATTCTCATCTTCTTCGTGAAACATGGTGTAGTTGTTCTTCTCCCCCAAATACAAAAGTTGTTGGATCGGGTCCCTTTCTTCCCATTTCTCAGACTTCAACTTGTCTTTTGCGTTGTAGATCGTCTCCAATATAGACACATTACTTGGGTTTATTTTCTTCAAGTGCCCGAGTATATCAATGGGTTTCAAATGTTTTTCCGTCATATCGTTTACGATGACCTTTTCTTCGTTGGTGAGCCGTGCCGCAGAAGGATGCGTTAACAAACTCTCTGGTGGTAGGTGGTTGTGACAACCACATACAACTGTAAACAAGAATACTTATTCTCGTTGTTGGTATGACATTGAAGCTTGAAAGGACATCCCGTATTCTTAGTAAATGTTTTTCGCTTGATCTTCGTCTTTGGTACATACTCAGTACCATTCTTCGCATGTGTTGAGTAGTGTCTACTACACTCACAAACCATTTGAAAGCGGTTGTGTTTTTGTTGGTTGTTACAAACAATCACACACATAATTAACTTGCCCTATTCCCTAGCCCATTTTTTTGCATCATCTTTTGTTTCCCATGTCTACATGGTCCAAGAACACAAAGTTAGGAGAAAACAAATGGCGTTAGCTATATTTTTGAAAGGGATTAAACACTTATCTATAACCTACCAGGTTGTTCAAATAGTGATCCGTAGTATCACTAGTTTGAATATCAGTTGGAGGAGGCTGATCATACATTGGTTGAGGTACAACCGCGAGCTGAACAAAAAATATCAAGGCATTACGCAACAAAACACTAAAACTAATTAGATTACAGTTGGGTTACAAGCGTCGGACCCAACCGTATCAAATATTACGGTTGGGTTTGTGCTTCGAAGCCAACCGCAAAACCTAAAAAACAAATATCAACCAGTTTTACGGTTGGGTTGAAGAGTCAAACCCAACCGTAACTAGTGCAATTAATACCCATGCACACAATGAGTTACGGTTGGGTTAGAGGTATACCTGACTATTCTCGGCAATTGAATCTTCACTTTGACGACTACTTTCTCCATTTGCTTGAGTTTCACCATCACAACTTTCACTTAAAACCTCTCTACCATCCAAATGATCATACATAGTTGGGTCTCCCTCAATGGGTATGTAGAATTTAGTTTGACAATCATACAAGGATTCACCCTCCACAAATTTGCCACTATAATCACTCATTTTGGGTTATTCAAAATTTTGGGTTAAAACTCTCTTATCTTTCTTCTACTTTTCCCACCAACACAAAACGTTTACATGAATGATTTATGCATGGAAAATGAAGGATATAGGAGATGAAAATGATCATTTACGGTTGGGTTAGATGACTCAACCACACCGTAACTAAACTTATACTAATACACTAAATGTTACAGTTGGGTTCAATTACTTAACCCAACCGTAATATAATTTGCACTAAAATCACATATTAGTTTACGGTTGGGTTTCACTACAAAACTCAACCATAAACGAGTATGCACTAAAACTAACACAATAATTTACGGTTGGGTTCTAAGCCAAAACCCAACCGTAAATTCTCCTGGATAACTCAAAATTTGATTCTCTAACTTGTGTGTTTTTCGGTTTTTACTTGTTTGAATGACCCAATTTACCTTCAATCTAGTTAAAATGATTGAATAAGTTCAAAATTTTGATTTTGAACCCAAATTTTACCTTAAAACTCAATGCTCCAAGGGATGTCTTACGGTTGGGTTTTAAGGCAAAACCCAACCGTAAATCTGGGCTAAATGGTGTTCTTCGGTGTTACGGTTGGGTTCGACTAGAAAACCCAACCGTAAATTTCTCTGAATACCAAAAATTCAATCTTTCAAATCGTGATTTCATCAAATTTAAGCCATAAAAAGACCAAGAGTTTAGGCTAGAGGTATACTCAATGCTACTATGGTTGATTGAATCAAAATCAAGGGTTTTAAAAAAAATCGAATTTTTTTCTTAAATTTCATCTAGTTTTTCTTCCCACCAAACACAAATTCAAAAAAATAAATTGAATTCAATTTTTTAAGTAAAAGATTAAGTTTATTTAATCATGATTAGCATAATTTATTAACTAATTAGTATCATTAAGATTAACTAATCAGGGATGATTTAAATATTATAAAAATATTATAGATAAGAGGTTTTTAAGTTTTACTTCATAATGTCCATATTTCGTTTTATTATTAAAGCCCCTTAATTAATTTGAGAGCCCCTGTATTAGGTTTAAAAAAAATGATACCCTCAATGAACATTTGTTAAAAAGTGTGCATAAATTAAATTTATCTATAACTCATGTATAACTCATGTAGCAGCCCGGACTGACATCTGGCTTTTCAAAAACACACGCTATTACCCTGATAAATCACTAAAGAAAAGGGTAAAAAGGGTGAAATTAGAAACCAAAACACGTGTGCAAAAATGTAAACCTTTTAAGGCGTAAAAGAATTACTTTAATCATTTTTTTTTTTGTTCACAAAGCTCATTTCCTTGACAACCAACACCAAGACTGAGAGAGCGAAGGCATGTCGACGCCACCGCGGAAGCCATGGAAGGCTGAATATGCCAAATCAGGGAGATCATCATGCAAAACCTGTAAGAGTCCCATTGACAAAGAGAAATTTAGATTAGGGAAAATGGTACAAGCAAACGGATTCATGCCTGTAAGTCTTTTTTTCACGTAACCCTATTCAATGTTTTCTTTTCTTTTCTTTTCTTTTTTCTGGTTTATTTTCATTCTTTATATACAGGTGTAGGAAATGTGGGATTATTCATTTCAGAGTCTTGGATTTTTTTTATGTTTTCTTGGTTATTGTGCCTTAAAAATGACGTTCTAGGGTTTAAAGAAGGTTTAAGGTCAAAGTTTATTGTAATGCTCAACTAAGTTTGGTATAGTGTGTAGTATGAATTACATTGGATGTTTTAGCATTTTGATGATCATCCCTGTAGTTTAAACTAAAAGAACTCACCCTTCTTGTGTTTGTTAGACTTAAGAAAGATCCTTTTGAGTAAGATATCTTTAAATTGGCATAAGAATATGGGCATTGATAGACACATTTTAGTGTCTAATTTGCACCTTAATTTCTAGTGAGTTAGTATTCGATTTTGTGTCTATTACGTGTTTTTATGCTGTTGTAGGTACATGAGAAGAATAAAGATTTGTGGAAAAATTGGCTCAAAAAGTGTTCAAAGCACCCGGGAAAATGGATCAAGGCACCCACATTTTGGATTGGGGCACCCTTGGATCGGGCTGAGCTGGATCGGGTCAACCCAGCGAGCCAGCGAGTCAACCCAGCGAGCCAGCGAGTTAACCCAGGATCGGCCGATCCAACTCATCGGGAGTTCCTGTTTCAACGGGAAAAGGATTTGTTACGATTTTTGGGTTGTTTTCGGCAATTGAAGATGACCCATTGCAATTAGAGTTGGAAGAAATCGAAAGACATCAAGAAATCCCAGAAAATCAGCTCGGGAAACCCAATTTTGGCCGGAATCAGGACTCGGTTCCTGTTTGGATTGGGATTGAAGAATTGGAGTGATTTGAGAGAGTTCTATTAGGTTTAGAACTCTCTCTAGGGTTTGTGAAGTCTATAAATACGAAGTGAAGCCAAGAAAATCAAGGAGAGAAGCTTAGGGAGTGATTCAGAAGAAATCCGGTGAAGTTCCGGTGCCGCCGGTGACCTGCTGGTGCTCCGGCCGGCGTGTTCTTCATCCACCATCACCGAAGAAGACGACTCAGTAACATTTATAAGTGTTGCTGTTCCACTGTTGCAGCTCTGCTCCTGTTGCGTTAAGTTTTGAACGTTTTGTTGCTTAAAGCTCTTTGTAACAGCTGAACCCTGTTCTGTGACACTTATATACGTATCTGTTCAGCTGTTGCACTATTCTTTAACCTTGTAATCAATATTTTGAGCAATGAAATCAACTTTTGAGCAAGTTTTCTTCACCATGGAGTAAGTTTATTTACTGGGATGATGGATAAGGTATTTTTCTCAATTTTATGTGATTTAATTATTTTCTAATAATTATTTATAATTCTTTTATTATTATTTGCATGGATTTAAATTAGAAAAAAATAGTTTTTATTAAATAGTTGTGTTCTCTTTTGATGGGTCATGCTTAGTTAATTACTCTTGATGTCTCATGCTTAGGATTTACAATTATTCTTTTAGGAAACATATTTTTGGCAAACTTGAATTAAATTGTTAAAAAGAATTACATGATTAATCACATGAATTGTTAGAAATAACTGAATCTTGATTCCTGGTTTTTCTCCATATTTTCTAAAAATCATCTCTAATGTATTTTCCTGATTTTTATTAGTTTAGATTAAGTTCAATATTTTCTAAAATCATTACCTTCACAAGTTCGAGAATCGAACCTCTTTTTACCACTATATAAAATCACATCAGGCATCACTACCAAGAACTAAAAGAACTGATCCATTTGAGTAAGATATCTTTAAATTGGCATCTTGTTGTCACATTTATGCTTTGAGGACCATACCCACCCCATACCTTCTCTACTTTAGTTATGACAAGCCCTAACGATCAACATGTCATATTGTAATTACTGTACGGCATGTCACATTGTAATTACTATACTTTAGTCATATATTGGTGTATGTTGTTTCAGATTGTTTAATACTAGTTTGGCACTGAGTACTAGAGTGGACAATTATTAAAATACGCGAACCTTTGAATATATGTAGCCTCGGCTTCAGTAACCATATTCATAGAAAGATACTACATTAAACAATGATTTTGAAGTATATTTTACAGCGACCTTCTTTCGTGATCTTGGTAGTGATGCCCATATTCTTATGGAGTCTTTTTTTGTTTTGTTCTGGAAAGGGTCACATATCCCGCTGAGGTTGCCTATATTGTTTATAACTTTATACTGCCTAGATGATTGTTTTATAAGCCGGTATAGTTATTAGAGCAGAATGTTCGAGGTCAGGACTCACGGTTAGTAGACTTACTTGAAGTTATTAACTCAGAAGTGTAAAAATCTCAGAGAAGCATATTAGTTAATAAAGTGAAAAGGTGGGTCAACTGGGATCATCTGACATGTCTAGCAAGGACCGGAGAAAAGTTGTGAAAAGATATTGTTGATGGTTCTAAATTGGTAGAAGAAGACAGGATGCAATTAGATCAAGTCTTGTGATCACAATGAAAAGGCACAATGCTTCTTGATCCCAATTTAGATAAAATTAAATTAGCATGATGGTGAGTATGTCAACTATCCTGGAAATATTTTAGTTGGTCGATTTGGTGTTGTCATCTTTAAGTAGATTGTGTTGAGACTCTTTTGGTTGTTGGGCTTTATAATAGACCCTACCTAAACCTTCTTCTGTTTTTTTTCATTCCCTGTGGGTATTATAGAAGTCTAGAGTCTAGAATGGAACTCGTCTTTTTCTCACGATGCGCAACATGGTTAGGGTGTCGGAGGTATTCGTTCGTCTAACCTCTTATGGACTTTGTAGCTGCAATTCTCAGGAGGTCGAAATCATTTTTGGGGTAGTATGACGAATGTTATGAAGCATTATAACTCCATATTCTCTTCTTTTTATTTAAAATACTTATACTTATTAACCTTGTTTTAATGCTTTATATACTTCTTTTGCTAAGTGATCTTACCCATGCGCACAACTCTTTTCTTTGACCAGATGTGGAACCACGCTAGTTGCATACTCAAGAAAGCAAACCAGATCAAATCGTATGTTTTCTTATTGATGGTTATCATGATGTATTGAAGGATGAGCATGCTTGTCATTTTCCGTGTTACCCACTTAGAACTGACTCAGTAACCTTGTTTAAATTATGATTCCAGTCCTGATGATGTTGAAGGGTTAGACTCGTTTCGATGGGAAGATCAGCAGACGATAAGGAAATACGTAGAAGGTGTTGGATCTTCTTCCAGTGCACCAACTGCCACTACTAGTGAATGTGGTGTTGAAGTATCACCGTCTGGACGTGCTGCATGTAGGCGCTGCAGTGAGAAAATTCCAAAGGGAGAGGTTGGTTTGCTGCAGTTGCTATTTCTTTTATTAATATGCTGCTTATAAAATTTGATGCTGTGACTGTGTCCCATAGTTTTTAGTTCTTGTTTTATTGAAGGTAACTGTGTAAGCTAACCGTTTCTGCTTGGTGTGAGAATCACTGATGTGCAAGCTGATAATTTAGTTTTTTAATTAAAAAAAGTATTTTAAGTACAAGTTATTGATTCTGGGGTTGCATTAGTACATTTAATCTGTGTGAACCAAGATGCAATGATCGATTCTAGTTTTAATCTGTAATAATTGGGCTTCAGGAGTATGGACCTTCTAGATATCTATTTGGAGATTTAATTCATATTCTTATTAGAACTGTGATATAAATAAATCTTCTATAATAAATATAATGATGTTTTAATGTTTAATGACTAACGTTTTTCTACATATAAAACATCCAGTACGAAGATATCTCTTGTTGTCCAATGGTCAATAGCATGCTTCAATAGTCGACCATAATCATGTGATAACAATAACCACTTCTTGTAGTTGCCAGTTGCTGCAATCTGCACTTTGCTGCTTTTGATGATACTCGCATGAGTCGCATTGCGTGCAATAAATTTTTAACAACTTGATCTTTATGAGCCTAACTTTGGCTATTAGAGTGGCTGATGCTATGTAAACTTTGAACTCTAGCAGTCTGTGGGCTAAATCTACTGCATGTTAAGATGAAAACCTTTGTAGTATATCTTGGTTCTACCCTGTGGTTCATTATACAGGTTAAGTCTAGCTGATTCTCTTCGGCTTTGAGCTTTATTGATTTGGTCTCTTTGTGCTGGTACAAGACATTGGAACATATACCACTATCTCCCAAGATCAAGGGTGTCTACATGATTTAAGACCCTACATACCATATGAATATCATTTTGTTTTATTTGCTATTTATCAGTTCATTTGTAATGTAGCATGTATTCAGAAATCTCTGTCGGATGATCAAAGATCATCCTGATCCATTCATGTTTCACTTCTTATAGTGCTATTGGGGTTCATGATCCCCTTAGTGGAAGCATGATAAGAAACGATGACAGAAAGTACAATAAAAGAAGGTGAAAAACTTGACAAACAACTTGACTTATTTTTGATCGGTCTGTAGGAATTAGGGTGCGAGGAGTTTTAAACCTAGGTGTTGGGTACCCAAATTTTACCGCTTCACTAGAGAGGCGTCTGCCAATTTTTTTGGTATTAACTACATATGTGATATGTCTTGGGTTTTGAGTTTAGAATAATTGCATTCATCCGCTTTCTTTTACGCTACCAGGTAAACACAGCTAAACCATGATTAAATTTGGTCTTTGCTTAGGTGCGCATATCAACTAAGGCAAACCATGATTAAATTTGGTGTTTGCTTAGGTGCGCATATCAACTAAGGCTGAGGGGCCAGGTGCAAGGGGTGTACAATGGCACCATGCCACTTGTTTCTTGGAATCATCTCCTTCCACCCAAGTGGATAAGCTTATAGGGTGGGATAGGCTTTCAGTTTCCTAGCAACAAAATATATGTGCACTGAATCAAAAGGGGGCTTCCACTGTTAAACAAGGTATGCTATGATTTTGTTTTATACAAGTACCCTTAACATTAATCATATCCCCCATTTCTTTGTATGTTATAGAAATATCTCTTTTCCTCACGTTGTAGAACGATTCTGATATTTATCATTTTCTGAAATTCATCCTGAACAATCTACAAAAGTTGGAACAAAACGTAAAATGGCTGCTGCTGGTGACCAATGTTCCGTGCTAAGATTATATGGAGGTGGACGTGGAAAAAGTGGTAAAGGGGGGAAGAAAGCAAGAAAGGAGGAACGGGAAGCTATGAAACAATCTCCATATACCTGTCACAAATGTTCTAAGACATTCGATGATGAATCTCAATTGAATGCTCATCTTATGGAGAAAATAGAAACAAAAGTTTTGAAGTATCTTGTGGACAATCTTCGGGATATTGAGCCTGAAAAGAGAAGTACGTATATAGTTTGAATGGTTAATTTCCAATTGATACAGGTAATCAATTTTCTTGTCATTTTCTTGTTGTGCAATTTTCTTATTTATCTTCTTTACAACATCCCAAGTTGCACCAATAACACTTTCATTAGCTCCAGAAGCACTCAAGATCCTGAATACTGTAGCTAATGCAGTTGATGCTGTAGTTGATGATGCATCTAATGCAACTGATGCTGCAGCTAATGCTGCCGCAGAGAGAGATGAAGAACTTAAAAAACTTACAGATTTTGTAGTCTTGAATAAACCCACTGCCACTGCCATTGCTGGCACCGGCACCAGCACGAGCTCTAACAGGGGAGGAGGAGAAACTTCCACCTCCTACTCTCTAGATTGATGTACTTACAGATTTTTTTCTTCTTATCATCGTCTTTAGTCTGCCTTTACTCATATGCGACACTGTTATACTTATTCACTTTTATGGCATTTTAATTTGATATATTTTCTTTTAAAAATATTTATACGTATAATCAATGCTTTCTATACTTTGTTATATTGTAATTTCTAACCATTCCGAGGATGGATGGAGTGGATGAGCATCATAAGCAGTATAGTCAGCGGATACCGAACAAAAGAAACATGTAATAGTATATACAATTTGAATCATGTTGGCTTGTATATGGAGAAACAAAAGAAAGACCATCTTTAATTACATCCATGTTTATCAACCTCTTTATATGGTTATATTGGTAGTTGAGAAGATAAAATCCTTTTGTTGATGTTGAGGTTGTCCAATGAGTGTTCATGTTTTGAGGCAGTTACTCCAGAAGTCATATTATCTAATATGATGTGGCTGGAACAATTTGTGACAGTTCAAATGCTTGTACATGATCTACTTTCATTTTCTATTTTGGTTCGCAGACTCGAAGCTTTTGATTAATCAATATTTTATCCTTTTTAAATAAATTTGTGAATGTATTTATTGCATATAAGTTTCTTTTTATGCTATAATTTTTTTTATATTAATATCTATTAATGGTTTACCTGTTAACATAGAATTATTACAAATAATAGTTTAAAAAATCATGACAAAACTCAATAATATAAAAATATGTTTCATGCGTTAAAAACACAATGTTTAATAATATGAATTTTCTTTTTTACATATGAACATTGATAAATGGATTTTTTTTGTAAAAACTACCATTTTATCCTAATATAAAATATTTTATGTTAGCCTCGGAGACTTAGTAAGGAACAAATAACTATGAATAACTGAAATAAACTACCTTTTATCTTTATATGTGCTGATTCTTAGAGCATATATAACTCACAAGCATATGTCCTAAAATCACATCTAAAGCTTCATCATTATACTTTAATATATCTTCAAATCTGTTTTGTAGTTATTTATCTGTGAAGGTTGAATCCTAGATTTCAAAGTCAACCTAATTATCTTATATCTTTTTTAGATATGAACTGTCCTTAAACATAGCATAACATGTCGCCTATAGCTCTTATATTTGAAAGATGCAAAAGATAACTTTTAAATTTTAATATGCATACCATTTAAACTTTAAAGGTGTAATATTGGTTATGAGATATTTCTTCGCCACCTCACAAATACTATGATTTTCTTACTAAATCCTCTCCTCTTTATATTCAAACTTTATTCATAATCATAACAAAATCACGATAGGGATTATAATTTCTCTCTCTACTTTCAAACCTAGCTAATATTTTTTTCCAACATTGACAATAACACCAATTGTTTGTATCTTAGAAACAATTATTATCTAGAGAATACTAGAGTTTGGGAGAGACCTTGAAATCAATGAGTTTAATGGAGTTCTTGAAGCAGTAAATCATAAAACTCTCTAGGTAGGTAAAATGCATGGTTTAATCTTTCCTAAGAACCGAATCAAGCATAACTGAATTGAGGAGAAGTCTAGCATAATAATGAAGTGCAAACTCTATTATGACCAGGAGAAGTCTCTACTTTCTCTTTACTTTCAAACTCCATTTATATTCATAATACCTAGCTAGCTCACAATAAAAAAATAGTTAAACCTAGCTAATATTCTCTTCCAACATTGACAATAATACCAATTGCTTGTATCTTACGATAAGACATCCTTTAATCCCAAGAAGGAATTTAGAGTTTGGCCAGTTGTTAGTAACAAAAGACAAGATTTACAGAAAGTGGATAGTTTCTAAGCCCTTAGGGATCCAGAACAAAAGCTAGAATATTTAAACAAACAACCCAATTATTATCAAGATGAATTCATAATGAAGTGATACCATTTACATAAACTCACAACAGGATAGACTAATGTCAGGATCTCATAACAAAAATATAAAATAATATCCACAAATAACATGAATCATATTTAGAGTGGACATTCATGTCTCCGGCTAACTATGTTCTTTAAAGCAAATACATGCTTTTCAACAAACTAATCCTAAAAAAAACTTCAACAAAGCAAACTAAACTAACCCTTGTATCTGGTAACCAAAAGAAGATTACAAACAACCAAAATCAAATATGATATCAAACAACAACCAAAGCTCTACTCTCTCGTCATTTAAAAAAACCAACATTAAAAACTCATACAACCACTTCGTTCAATTAAAAAAAATCTGAAATTCAAATCATTAACCACTCAAAATCTTCAATGAAAAGACAAACCACATAGCAGGAAAAGTTCAAGACATCAAGCGAATTCAAAAGATAATTTCAAAACAACTTCAATAAAGAAAAACCCAACTCATTACCAGAACCACAACTCATCAAAACTGAGATTAAAGGCATGAATCTAAGATTAGGTTTTATACCTGATAAAGAATCAACTAACTTGCTACCACATCCACAATAAATTACCAGACGATTGTTTGTTTGGGATTTCAGGACAAAAATTGAATTTCTAGGGTTACAAAAAATTTAGGTTTTATACTTGATAGATCGACGTTTCTGCTTTATAGGTTTTGACAAGGATGTAAATGTAAGGATTAAAGATTTTGATTTGCTGAAATCGGAGGAGATTTTAGAGCTCTTTCTCTCGGCGAAAATGGTGTTCTTCGAGAGAAAGAGAAAGAGAGAGATAAAAGTTTTCTTTTTTTCATGTTTCTTTGACACTACTTGAAGGACCGTCAACTATAGAGATGAGACATAAAAATTCTGGTGGGAAATGATAGACACATTTTAGTGTCTAATTTGCACCTTAATTTCTAGTGAG
>JAJJMC010024063.1:93163-111940 GCA_023531435.1 Papaver californicum | reverse complement strand
TGTCCTTGGGTGCCTTTATCACTTTTTGAGCCAATTTTTCCACAAATTTTTATTCTTCTAATGTACCTACAAAAGCATAAAAACACGTAATATTTGCAAAATCGAAGACTAACTTAATAGAAACTAAGGTGCAATTTAGACACTAAAATGTGTCTATCACTACATCCACAACAGAGAAAGCAGAGTTTTATTATAGAGCAGAATACTGAGAGATACACATATTCTAGATACAATGTGTGTATATATATAAGGCAAAGAAATAAACCCTAATTCGACTAGAAAACGAAAAACGAATCCAGCGATAATACATTACGTAGTATTCCGACCAACGATTGATTCAAGGCATATCACAATTATAGACCCTTAACTTCTCATCTTTCATTGACTTATTCCTCTTGATTATCATTTTATATTGTATGTGTACTTTATGTATACACTTGCATGGTAATAAATCTCTTTTAAAAAAGGATTTTCATTTTCTTACTGGGTGGTCCACATGCATGTGACTGAACCACCCTTCAAAAGAGATCGTGAAACCAAGGTCAAAACCAAGTCCTTGATTTTCAGTTACATCAATACCTAGCATCAAGCAGATGATGATCTCCTTTAGTGTATTTTGATGCCAAATGATTCAATCACCTCCAATATTGCTAAAAGCAATTGAAACATTTCGTATGTGCTAATGCTAATAACATTCTGGCTATATGCTTACTGTATTTACCACCTAGAAAATTGGGTCTGATGATACCAGTGGTTTTGATGGCGTAGGATGGTCTCTTTTGGAGTCGAGGAATTCTCAAAAAGATATGGAGATTTGATTGCTGACATGGTTTCTTTAACTAAAAATATCATTGCGCATTGCATTCATATTTGTGCTTTTGATTATTTTAAGATGTGCTCTATTATCTATGGATTTTGAGTTATGGTCACTGCTTACGTTTAATAAGATCTGTGATGACCCGTGCTTGGGAGTCAAATCTCTCACGAGTTTTACTTTCATCTCTATTCACTCTGTTGAGCGAGAAATTTTCTTTGTGTTTTTATTTTGTAGTGTGCTTTCCATTGAACTGATATATGTCTTTCATTCCGATTTTTTTTTTACCAGAAACCTAACCGCAGCTATCATAAGGATTTAGCCGCTGTTAAAGAGGTCAGAGATTCAAATACCCGTGTTGTAGAAGCTCAAGAGGAGAGTGTAGGCGTTGCTCGATTTTCTTCAGCTTCCAGAGATGGTAAAAATTGAAATTTTACGTTGGTATTAATTTGTTTTTTTGTTACTAAGAAACCTTTTTTATAGAATAGCAAAGGTGTGGTGCATTGTGCAAAACCCAAATATATACCTTAAATTATGGCAGTCTTGACACAGTTGGATTCTTTATGGTGGTCAGGAAGTCCAAAAGATTGGACACATCAGTGGTTGCCCTTATTCCTCCTCAAGGATAGGAATGATACGCCTTAAAAGATCAACATGGTCGACATGGCTCATAGCCTGTGATAACTGGATATCTAAATGAACTCTGCACCATATGATTAACGGTATTATTGTGATATTGTTGTATAACTTCCATGTAACTTAGCGTTTACAATGTAATTCAGTTCGTAGGTTGCATCAATGAACTAGAGAGTTGCTCGACCGAGATGACCAGGTTTAGGTAGTTCACACACACCATGTTCACTTGCATTTTTAGTCACCTTGGAAGTTACCATGTTCGTTTGTTGAGTATTGATGTATGGTTTATTGACTAATGATGTATGTTTTGTTGAGTATTATGTTTTATTTTGTTCAGTTAACTGAAATAGCTTCAGATGATTGCATACTGGGAGCTTGATAGTGTATCGGGTTATTACTACAATCAACTAAATGGATATTATTATGATCCGAACTCGGGATTCTATTATTCAGATGCAACATGTATTTCGTTTAATACATGGCTTCTACAGAATCTTTTTTTTTAACGGTCTTTGGTTCAACCAGGTAAGTGGGTGACACAGGAAGAGGCATTTGCTGTAGGACGCTCGTTAGGTGAAAATTTTTTTAGGGAAAATTTTGGGGAACCTAATTTCAAGATTTCTAAAATGATTTTCGAATTAAAAAAAAATGAAAAACTAAAAATATATTTAATCTTAAACACCCTGAAAACACACAAATTTACAAAAATACCAAAATTTGCACACGGATTGCTGAATTGTTTAGAGAAAAATAGGAATTAAAGCAGCCGATATTCCCGTTGCACAGTTTGCAACGCTTGTGACGTTGCACATTAAAAAATAAAAATGTTGCAAAATAGGCAATCTGGCGTAGTGAAAGCTGATTGCAGGAACGTTAGAAACTATTTGTGCACTGAACAAGTGTAGCATTCGAGGAAACTCTCGTACACAAATGAACGCAGAAAATTCAGGAATAAGTTGTTCCAAACAGGCATCAGTCAAAGAGCTAAAGCTACAACAGGACATCAACATCAATTAATCACTGAACAAATGCTCCTAGAGCCAAGACCTGGTATATGTAAGATGAGAGTATCAAGTTAAAGATCTATAACAAGTGGTACACCATGAATATCGGTTACACGCCTCATAGCAACTAAGTATCACTACCTTTACCAATTTCATGATCTATTAGGGTAATATCAAGGTGATTAGCTAAGAGTGAAAGTACTAAAGCTCTTAAACTACAAATTAGTATTTTATGCTAGATGCCTATGAACAACTATAAAATTTCAGTCGGAAAACAAGATAAGTGTTTATCTATTTTTACCTCAATCTATTTATTTTTGTATGCAAATCCATGAGTTTCAATTCCAAAAACTTGATCTAGATTACCTATTAAAGTTTAAGTTTGTTATTCAACTATTAGATACTAGTTTGACCTTGCTCAATGAGATGAACTCACACACTTGATATTTCCATCATTATCTCATTATCTCGCTGCCATGATCATGAGTGATTATTTCATCTTCAACTTAGAGTTCATATCCATGCATTTGATTGCCAGACCATTGAGCCTTTAGTATAACTAAAATGTATATCTTGCTATAACCGAAACGCTAGATACTTAAGATTTGAGATTAATTTGATCAACCTGCAAGCATCACATAAGGCAATGCGAAGAAAAATTGCTCATAAGATAAACTAAGTTGGGGAACTACCATAGAGATGGTAAAGCATCAGCTTTAGCTCAAATAAGCCAAGTATTATCTTCTCCAAATGCATATAAATGATAATCTTTGATGCATAAAATGAATGCATTTCATATTTTAATGGTACTAGAGCATTTGAAACTGGCATATATACCTTCGAATACTACTGTGGCGCAGCTTTACTCTTTAAAACTCAAATGTGCATAATTATGCATGTCTACATCTTCAACTACAGGTACACGTTAAAGTATCAACTTTTGCTTTCAAAAGCCTTAAGTTCTTATGCTTCCGATAGAAAAAGGGGGCATCATATATCATACCTGCAGCAAAAGCCACTTAAGGCCATCAGTCAATTCGCAGGACATGATTTGTAAGTCATAGACCATTGATTTGGGGCAGAGGTCATAGTTCACAACTAATATAGCGCAAAAGAACAGGGACAATTTAGCAAGACCCAGGGGAAGAGTACAAGGAATATTATTGCACAACACCAACAATCAGTAATCATTGATTTAAGAAATACTTGGAACTTCGCAAAAGAATAGGGGCAAGTATGCATACTTCAAAGGCAGATTGTATTCTTCTGCTCAGTTCGCGCAGCAACCATAGAAAATTATAAGGCTCGCTATAACATTCATCCGTCGTGTTACCTTTCCAGACAAGCTACATCCAACACCAAACCAAGCATCATCGGATATGTATGAGAAGGGGACTTTCAGATCTTTGATTAGTAGAAGCCACAACCAGCAGCAGTGTCATGAGCAATTACAGTCACCAGAACTTAATACAAGACTTAAGTTATTTGAAAAGACTCCATGAATCATGAGCAGCCTATCTGCATCCAGACATTTAGAATTCAACTCATCAAAACATCCCAGACCATCACCTTGAACAAGAGCCAAAGAAGCATCTCGAAGAGAAATACTAGTACCGGCCAGGACAATAATTTGTGACATCTCTACTCCAGATGCATGCTTTGATCAAGCCAGAGACACATCTACCTAAGTCGTGCACTCCAGGATGTTATAGACTAAGTCAGTGTAGTCTGACTTGACTAAAGTCTATCTGTTAAGACTAAGTCAACTAATTAGGACATAACTACAAATACTAATCATTAGTATTAAATGTAATGTAATGAAAAACATTTTCCAATAACATCATCTTCTCAAAATCTCTTCTCTCTGATTTGAGTAAATCTATCATGGTATCAGAGCAAGGTTGAATCAAAAATTTTGAAACAAAATTTATCAAAATCATTGAAACAAGATTCAAATACCTTTCAATTTCATAAACTCAGATCATCCTTTCTCAACAATTTTTCTAGATCTGATTCAACAATTCAACAAAACTTTTCCTCAACAATATTTTCTTGAATTAAAATCTCTTGATTCATCTCAACATTAATCTTCAAACAATTTTATATGCCTATTACTAGAAGCATGGCTAATCGATCAGATCCTTGGGGAACAAATTCAACTTCAACTGCTGCAGAATCTGATTCTCCACAACATTTTAATCTCCCATTTACTAATATCTCAAACTTTATTTCGATCAAACTTGATTCGACAAATTACTTGTTGTGGAAAGATCAATTTGAGTCAATTCTCATAACCACATATTTGTATGGATATGTTAATGGAGAAATTCAAGAACCACCAACAGAAATACTAAGCAATGGATTTCCAGTTACAAATCCAAGATGGATTTATTGGAGAAAGCTTGATAGGTTTGTTGTAAGCTGTTTAAAAGCAACATTAACATCAACTGTTTCTAGTGATGTTCTAGGTTTATCTTCTTCCAGAGAAATTTGGTTGTTTCTTGAAACAACTTTTAAACAAAAATTTGCTGCTATAAGAGGTATACTTTGCAATCAACTTAATAATATTCGTAGGGTACTCAATCAATTACTCTATATCTTCATCAATTAAAAATGTTAGTTGATTCTCTATCTGCAAATGGTAAAAAAGTAAGTGATGTTGATCTCACTATGCATATCCTGAATGGATTAGGACGAGAATATGACAATTTTGTTGTCTCTGCATATAATAGGGAGTCTTCATATATTTTCTCTAAACTAAAGTCAAGATTATTAATCCATGAGCAATGGATATATGATCAACATCAAACTATGGCAGATCAGTTTGATTCTCCAGAGCCAACAGCTTTTTACACAAGAAATGTACACTCTAGTGCAAGATTTGGATCTCATTCTAATTCAGCACATTCAAGAAAATTCAAGAATTCAAGAATTAATGCAAGGTTTCATCAAACTGGCTCATCTAATGGTTCTTCTTCTGGTTCAGTACCAATTCTAGGTTCTGGTGGGGTAAGAAGACCACAGACTGACTATTCTAGTATCAGATCTGTAGGAAAATGGGACATTATGCAAGCAGGTATTATTTTAGATATGCTTCTCCAAAGAATGTGAAAACCTCTGATGTTGTTGCTAATATAGCTGAACTGGAGAATGCTTTCTCAACCTTTAATGTAAATGCTGCTTCTGACACTAGTGAATTTTCAACACCAACAACCTGGCTTTCATACACTGGTGCTTCTTCTCACATGAATGGTGATGCTTCTTTGCTTCAACATACTTCTCCTTATGCTGGCAAGAAGAAGGTCATGGTGGGAAATGGTAAGACATTGCCTATTTCTTTAACTGGAACTTCCTTTGTGCACACACCTCAAACTAGTTTTAGGTTAAACACTATGCTACTAGTACCAAAACTTAAGCATAATCTCTTATCAGTTGCTAAGTTTACAAAGGATAATTGTTGTTACTTTGTGTTTAATCCTTATGGTTATGAGATAAGAAGTATGATTAATGACTCTTTGTTGGCTCATGGTGTTGTTGCTCATAATCTGTATCCAATCCAGAATTTTTCTTTCATCTCAACACAAAGTCAATGTTCATTTGCAACCTCCATTGTGGCTAATGCTAATTCCTTGTGACATGCAAGACTAGGCCATCATTCCTCTCAAATTCTTCATCATTTACAGAAAAATAAGCAAATTCAATCACACTCTATAAGCAAATCACTCATCTGTCATCCATGTCATCTTGCTAAAAGTAAGAGGTTGCTTTTTTTTTCTTTTGTATCTCATTCAATTCAACCTTTAGAATTGATTCACTGTGATGCATGGGGTCCATCACCAGTATATTCTTTAGCTGGATTCAGTAACTACATTGTTTTTATAGATGATTTTAGTAGATTTCACTGGCTCTATCCAATGGTTTTTAAAACAGATGCATTGTCTTGTTTTACTCGTTTCAAAAGTTTAACAGAGAATTTGTTTTCTACAAAACTGAAGTCCTTTCAGGTGGATGGTGCTACAGAACTTGTCAAGGGTCCATTTAAGGTTTTTCTTGATACTAATGGAATCTTAACAAGAATATCTTGTCCTCAAACTCCGTAACAGAATGGCCTTACTGAGAGAAAGCATAGGCACATTACTGAGATGGGCAATACACTTTTGTTTCATGCTAATTGTCCCAAAGAATTTTGGTTTGATGCATTTCAAACAGCCACTTATCTCATAAACAGAACTCCAACCAGGATTTTAGCACACAAATCTCCTTATGAGGTCCTTTTTCATTCCATACCAGACTATAAATGTTTAAAAAAAAATTGGCACTATATGCTATCCTTTCCTAGGTGCTTCTAGAGTTGATAAGCTCTCTCCAAAGTCTGTTATGTGTGTTTTTATTGGTTACAGTCCAGTGCACAAGGGTTACAAGTGCTATAACGCTATCACTAAGAAAACTTATATCTCTAGACATGTTGTTTTTGATGAATCAAAGTTCTATTTCCCATCAGCTGATTTTTATGATTTTATCTCTTCTGTTCATTCTCCTTCTGTTGTTGATCGCATCCAACCCGTTTTTGACTGTGTTCCTACTAGTTCTACTGTCACTAGATCCAAGTTAGGAATCTGTAAGCCTAAATTGTATCCTGATCATGTTGTTCATTTCACTTCTAAGCATCCAATTCCTATTGCTTTTTCTTCCTTATTATCACACCATGATGAACCCAAAGAGTTTCAAGACAGCTTTTAAACATCCCAAATGGTTAGCTTCTATGAGGGAGGAGGTGGATGCTCTTGTATAACAGGATACTTGGGACTATGTTACACCTGAGCCTTGGATGAACATCTTGGGTTGTAAATGGGTATATAGAGTAAAGTTGAAGGCAGATGGTATTGTTGACAGGTATAAGTCTAGAGTAGTTGCTCAAGGATATACTCAACTAGAGGGGGTTGATTTCAAAGATACATTTAGTACATTGGTTAAGGTTGCTACTGTCAGGATTGTGCTCACGTTTGCTCTTACACATAATTGGTCTGTTAGACAATTGGATGTCTCTAATGCATTCTTACATTGTCATTTGGATGAAACTGTGTATATGGCTCAACCTCAAGGGTTTATTCATCCTGATTACCCTTCCTATGTGTGCAAACTTAATAAAAGCCTATATGGCTTGAAGTAAGCACCAAGAGCATGGTTCAAGACATTTAGTTCTTTTCTTGTGTCTTATGGTTTCAAGAAATCAGTGTCAGACAATTCTATGTTCATTTTTATACATGGTTCAGAATGTTGGTGTTATTATTGTATGTTGATGATATTTTAATCACTGGTAGTTCAGATAGTTTGATTACTACAGTAATATCAGCATTGAGTGATAGATTTTCTATGAATGAGTTAGGAACATTGGCATATTTTCTAGGTATTGAGGCAGCACAAACTTATGACATTATGTTGCTGACTCAGAAGAAGTATACTCTAGATTTAATGTCAAAATCTAACATGTTAACTTGTGATCCCTGCAAGACACCAGTAGCAAAGGCTAACAGATTGTCTATCAAGGATAGAGTTTTATTGAGAGATCCATCTGAATATAGGAATATAGTTGGTAGTCTTCAGTATCTGACTTTAACTAGGCCAGATATTTGCTTTGCTATTAAAAAACATATGTTTCTCAATTTATGCATGCACCAACAAATATGCATATGCTTCTAGTGAAAAGAATCCTAAGATATTTGAAAGGGAGTATTGGTGCAGGCATCTATCTTAGATCTGGTGATTTACAGAGTTTGAAGGCCTATACTGATTTTGATTGGGCTGGATGTCCTGACACTAGAAGGTCAACTTCTGGATATGTGGTTATGTTAGGCAGTTTAGTGATTGCTTGGTCATCAAAGAAACAACCTACTGTGTCCAAGTCTTCTACTGAGGCAGAATATAAGTGTCTGACACTGGCTGCAGCTGAGTTGCAATGGGTTTCTTATGTCTTAAAGGAATTGCATTTCTCTTTGAAGTGTCCTGTGTATATTTTCTGTGATAGTACAAGTGCAAATTCTTTAGCTACTAATCTTGTTTTTCATGAAAGGTCAAAACACATAGAGATCCATTATCATGCTGTCAGAGAACTGGTGGAGACTGGCTTCCTCCAGTTGCATCATGTGGCAAGTAAAGATCAATTGGCTGATCTGTTTACAAAGGGTTTATGCTATCCTCTCTTCTCCAGGATGTTACTGCTTTTGCTTGGTGCTTCTTTCTCTTCTGATGCTGATACTTCAATGAAATAGTTAGTTCAAACAGTTAAAGTGTGTATCTGAGTCTGTAACACTTTATCAGTTTGAGGGGATCTGTTATAGACTAAGTCAGTGTAGTCTGACTTGACTAAAGTCTATCTGTTAATACTAAGTCAAGTAATTAGGACATAACTATAAATGTTAATCATTAGTATTAAATATAATGTAATGAAAAACATTTTCCACTAACATCATCTTCTCAAAATCTCTTCTCTCTGATTTGAGTAAATCTATCACAGGCCAGCCCCGAAGTAAACCTCTCTTGTACGATAAGACTTTCAACCCCGAGCCCGATCACCAACTTCTACCTCGACACAACTTTGAGTTTGCTCACGGTTTGAAGAAGGCAAGCTAGATCCGATCAAAAGGAGAAAATAATATTATGACAACAACTACAATTGAAGCATAGTACAGATAGATCGGGACTGAAGATAATAGAAGGAAACACACCTAGTCCGAAGGCATATTACCCGAAGCCCAACTCAAGCCCAGATTCGGACAACTTACAGTTCAGCATGGGCCCAAGTTGTTAAGAGGGAAAGTTTAGCTCAGAACTACTTTTGAAGATACGTGAAACATGAGCAATTCAGGACCAACGCATCCAGCGAACTTCAATCATAGCACAGACATAAATAGGGGTGACCGGGTGAGCATATGAACCCAAACCCGCTACACCAACCCAATCCATCCGCAGTTTGGCGGGTGGACACCCAATTCGTTCATGGACGGGTTGGACATGGATGCATTTTTAAAATCCATTAAATAATAGACTGGGTGCGGGTGTAAGTCTAAAAATATATTGGACATCCGCACCCGCTATGTTTAAGCGTAGATAGGAAATTTATATAAAATACCGAGCGACATATATGTATCTTGAAGGTACTATATAACTTTTAATGTTTTTATTTTAATCTAGTTGTACCGATGCATCAAATTTGCAAGCAAGTAGTACTGAATATACTCTTTAAATTTTACATTTGGTTGTTGGGATGATATTATTATAATTTTAGAATGTTAGGTCGTTATGACTTAATATATTTTTAAAATTTCAGTAATCTAATGTTAAATTAGATTTTTTTTTGTTAACATGATAATTATTTCATTTTTTCGAATTAAAAACATGAAATCCACGGATTTACTCCTATCTAATCCGCCTACCACCCATCCATGAGTGTCAAATCCACGGGTGATGAATTGGACATGGATACAAATCTAGCACCCTCCATTTTAATGGATTGGATTTGGGTGGCACCGAATCCATAGGTTCCACCCGTTGCTCACCCCTAGACATAAGGCTCATAGGATTTTCTTAAGGATTGCTCTTCGACCAAACCTCAAGAAAAGGGGCAAAAATATAGTACAAAAATATCTCAGCGACGCGTGGCGCAAAATTAAAGTAGTAACAACCTAATACAATAGAATCATGTGCTCTCTATTAGCACCATTACTGGCTCTTATCCTTATTTAGTCAGCCAAGGGCATACTTGTAGTTTTCATTTGTGTCACTTTCCTATAAAAAGGAAAATCCAATGGGGTTCCTGGTGGATCCTTTATTTCATTCTTGGGTATTAGATCATGGGGTGTATTAGTTAGATTTTTAGCTACTACAACGGTGGTAAAATAAATGAGGGAAATTTCTAAGGTTGAACTTTTAGTTAAAAGGGTAATTAAACTGACTGGGATGATAAATAGAGAGGTAGGATCAAAAGATATAAAAAAATAATATATAAGCGGATGGAGTAGCATAATTTTGACCTTCACCCACTACCTTACGTGGGTAGGATAGTGGGTGGGGGAACAACGGGCTAGGACGATATGGCGGATATGTGCAGACCTACTCCTAACCAAGGATATCTTGGGTTGATTCATCTCCCCGAGTTTTTGGATTTTTCAATACAATATCATTGACACTGTAATTCTATAAGTGTAGTACAAGAAATGGTTCATGTAAAAAAGATGTTTTCTCATTAACTGACAGAAGAGAGAGCAGAGCTCTTTAATACTATTACAGGACTAAAGAAAATAAAGAAACCATCCAGACAGGCTGGATGTAACAGAACAACTAATAGAAATGAAACTCTAAAAGAAATATAGCTCACGTGTAAAACACACATATATTACCCTCCCTTAAGTTATAGTGGTGGAACCACTTTAAGCTTGGACTTAAGAAAATCAAATATTGGAGCTGCTAGCCCTTTAGTAAACAAATCAGCTGCTTGTTGTAGTGTAGAAATATAAGTCACAGAAATACTCTTGTATTGGACCGCTTCTTTGACAAAATAAAAGTCTATTGCTAAATGCTTCATCCTACTATGGAACACGGGATTAGATGCTAAAGCAACAGAACTTTTATTGTCACATGCCACAGTATGAGGAGATTGTAGAAAAACATGAAGATCCTTTAAAATGTGACAAATCCATAACACCTCAGCAGAAGTAGAGGCTAGTGACCTGTATTCTGCTTCAGTGAAACTCCTAGATACAGTAGGTTGTTTCTTAGATGACCAGGAGACAGGATTGGGACCAAAAAAGATACAATATCCACTAGTAGACCTTCTGTCATTTAGGTTATCATCCCAATCAGCATCAGTATAACCTTGTATTGTATTAAAACCTTTTGAGAAGTACAAGTCATGACCAATAGTACCCTTGACATATCTGAGGATCCTCTTTGCTGCAGTAAGATGTGATGTTGTAGGAGCATGCATAAACTGACATACTTGGTTGACTGCAAAGCTAATTTTTGGCCTGGTCGTAAAGGAATTGAAGAGAACCAACAAGTGATTTATACTCACTTGGGTTAGGTAGTAAGTCCCTATCTGAAGTTGGAAATTTGAAGTTTGCTGGACAAGGAGAGATGTAAGGCTTGATGCCAGTAAGATTTTTCTTCTGAAGTAGATCAAGGACATACTTAGTCTGACATAGAAAGAGACCCTGAGCATTTCTCTTTACTTCTAACCCCAAGAAAAAATGTAGATTTCCCAGATCTTTGAAAGGAAAAAAAAAGTACTAAGATGAGTAATAATATCATTGCAATGAGATGAATCATTTCCAGTAATGATGATATCATCCACATAGATGAGCATGATAGTTAACTTGGGTCCAAGCTTCTGCACAAAAAGAAAAGAGTAATAGAGGGTGTGCAATCCAAACCAACCAGGACATCCATAAGTTTTTCGTACCAAGCTTTAGGAGCTTGTTTTAATCCATATAGGGATTTATGCAATTTACATACATATTCATGCTTAGTTGAATCTTGATATCCAGGTGGTTGCACCATGTAAACAATCTCCTTTAGGTCACCATGCAGAAATGCATTGCTGACAACCAATTATTTTCTGCCAATCAAAATTCACATCTAAAGAGAGAACAATCCTGATAGTAATTGGATTGACCATAGGACTAAAGGTGTCAGTGTAGTCAAGTCCCTCAAGTTGATGAAATCCCTTTGCTACTAGCCTAGCTATATATCTCTCTATTGTACCATCTGCAGTATATTTAACCTCGAACACCCTTTTACAACCCACCAAATTTTGGGAAGGATCTGGTGGTACCAGGGACCATGTATTGGCATCCATTAATACATTGTATTCCCTATCCAAAGTTGGTTTCCAAATTGGAGATTTGACAGCTTGAGTATAACAAGTAGGTAAAGGAGGTTGAATAGTACATAAGTAGGCTGCAGGTAAAGTATGTTTATTGAAGAAAAGAATTTTAGGCTTATAAATATGATTCTTGGACCTTGTAGTCATAGTGTGAGTATTGACATCACTAGAAATTGTAGATAGAGGAACAGATGATGTAGCATTAGTGGGTAAAACAATGGAAGATGTAGAAGTAGGTAAAATCAGATGAGGTGGTTGATGTAGGAATAGTACATACTAAAGAGTCAGTGTCAAGTAAAGCTACATGTAGACCAAGACTAGAAACACATTGAGACACAGAAGTACCAGCAAGAGTGGAATAAGGATAAAGTAACTCATAGAAAACCACATGTCTAGATACAAAAATCTTACCAGTTGTAGGATTGATGCATCTGTACCCTTTATTGGAAGAGCTATATCCTACAAAAATACATGGAGCACTTCAAGGACCAAGTTTATTAGGAGAGATTAAGGCAGGGAAAACAAAGGCAACCAAAAGCTTTTAAGTATGAATAATCTGGTGGTGAAATGAAATTCAAAGATTTGATTGGTAATCTGGTAATAGTGTAGTTAGCAGTGGATAAAGACTTGAAGAGATGATTGAATAAGATAGGCTCTAGTAATATCAAGAAGATGTCTATGCTTGGATTTAGCCACACCATTTTTTTAGGTGTGTGTGTGGATAAGTTATTTCATGAGAAATACCATAGGTAGAAAGAAATAAGCTGAGTTCATGATTGAAAAATTCTCCACCCCCATCAGTTCTTATTAGTTTGATAGTACATGACAATAAGTTTTCAGCATAAGCTTTGAAGTTGAGAAAGATTGTTCTGAAATCAGATTTTGTAGATAAAGGGAATACCCAACAAAATTTAGAAAAGTCATCTATGATATTAACATAATATTTGAATCCATTGATAGAAATTTCATGTGCAGGACCCCATACATCAAGGTGTAAAAGTTGTAATGGTATAATGGACATAGATGTGGAAACTGAAAAGGGAAGTTTGTAACTTCTTCCTAATAGACAAGAAGTACAAACAATAGGCTTTGCCAACATATTGTCAAGTTTTATTGACTTATAGATCCTGCTAAAAGATTCATAGGATGGATGTGCCAACCTTCTGTGCCACACCTCAGGAGAAACTTGAACACAAAACATAGTTGTTAGCTTGTGAGAGAAATCTAGAAAGGGATATAATCCATTATCACTGAGACCCTGGAAAAGGATCCTTCCTGAGTTGATATCCTTAATAGAAAAATCAGTGGAGGTAAAAGTTAGGGAACAATTGTTTTCTTTGGCTAACTTGTTAGCATAAATAAGATTTTGTGAAGCCTTAGGAACATGTAACACATTTTTGAGATAAAAAGTATGATGTGTAAAAGGAATAGATGCAGAGCTAAAAAATTTAATAGACATACCTACTCCATCTGCAGTAGCTATTACATCATTACCATTGTAAGGAGTAGAAGTATCCAAACAATTATCAGTGAGATGATTGTTAGCACCAGAATCCATGTACCAAAGATTCTTTCCAAGGATATTTGCAGTTGTAATCATAGCATGTAGATTCCTTGGTGGTGCGCGTCCTTGATAGGAGAAATTCATTCTATTCCAGCATTCATCAGCAGAGTGACCATATTTATGATAAATCTGACATGTTGGTTTGTCATCAAAAGATAAATTTGAAGGAGGAGGTCTATAAGAAGAAGAATAAGGTAGTGGTGTTACTAGAATGCTTGAACCTCTATTATTAGAAATACCACCCCTAAAACCTTGAAAACCTCTTCCACCTTGAAAGTTATTGTAACGGTGACCATTGCCTCTATCAAAGAATCTTCCACCTCGGCCAAAATATCTTGAGTTGTATGTTTGAGAAGCAAAAGCTCTATTTTTTGATTCATTTAAAAGAGTTTTGTTTCTCTCAGACACAATCACCTCTTCAATTAGCAAAAGATTGTGTAATTCTATACAAGAAACTGATGGATTTCTAATTCTAATAGAAATTGCAAAAGAATTGTAGCCGGAGTTTAAATCATATAATGTAACAACAACTAATTCATCATCAGAAACTTTGGATCCTGTTGCTGATAGTTGACATTTTAATCTCAGTAAGAAGAGAAGAAACAAATTTATCACCTTGTTTTAAAGACATGAGTTTAGTACGCAGTTGAACTGAATGAGTGGAAGATACTCTAGCAAAGCGATCTTCAATACTTTTCTAAAGATCACAAGAAGTAGTAAAATCAACAAAATACGAAATTACTGACTCGGAAATTGAGGAATTGATCCACATAATGATGGTAGCATCTTCATCTACCCATTCTGTGTAAAGAGAATTCTCATAACCATTATTCTGATTAGTACGAGTTGTGTATTGTGCTGGACATGGATGAGATCCATCCAAAAACTTTATTATCTTGAATTTTAAAATTACTGGAAGCATACCAGATTAGGAAATTATCTTCTTTCAATTTGAGAGAAATGATGTTTTTTAATTGATTAAGAGTAACAAAACAAATTGAATGATATATTGGATTTTCCATGATAATAGTAAACTCTCTAATCATAAATTTGAAGAAAAGAAGAAAGAAAATAAATATAAAGATGAAGAGAAGAGAAGAGAAAGAAAAGATGAAGAGAAAAAAAAAAGAAATTTGAGATCAGGATTGCTCTGATAGAAATGTTTTAGTCAGAAAAGATAATTTTCTCATTAACTGACAAAAGAGAGAGCTGAGCTCTTTAATACTATTACAGGACTAATGGAAAATAAAAAAACCATCCGCTGGATGTAACAGAACAACTAACAGAAATGAAACTCTAACAGAAATATAGCTCACGTGTAGAACACACATTTACTATGTAGCAGTTTCTTAGGTATACAGTCGGTATTGTAGGTTCTGAAACTTCGTCAGATTCATTCAAACTAAGTTTGTTTTGAGTTCGCCTTATGATCAGTGAGCTAGGTAAGTAAGTAAATGCTGCAAGTCCAAACACACCCTCCATGCAGAACCTAACTTTAGTTTACTAAGCTTGAAGCTGTTAAGCTCAATATTTTCATAGTTCATGAAAAAAAATTCCACTATAATCAAATTTATCAGTAGTACAACACTGCAGAAGGACTGAAAATATCATTTGTGCAGATTAGAAGCATAGGTTTAGATCATCAATTTCAATCTCATTTTCTGCATTTGAAAGGTAACAGCTTCACAAAATGTTCAGGGTTGCATGTAGTAGTAGAATAAACACCACAAGAAATCTATCAGAAAGCTATCATCTCTCTGCTCCATAATGACTATCATATGCTCCACTGACCAATATCTCCGCAAAAAGTTGATTCTCACCCATCCGGATTATGATTCGTTCAACTGTCAAGGCTGACCTGACAAGACGTAATAACATTTGCTTTTCGTGCATGATTGTTTCCTGCAAGACATTGCTGACAGATGTTGTGCAAAATAATCATTCCTGAGACCTCTTAAACATCTCTTACCGGTTGTTGTTGTAAGCTTGATTCTCATCAAATATGTCCAAAATCTTTCTCTCGTCAAAAAATACTGTGATGTGACAAATATGCGTATATTTCAAGATTTTCCTCTCCTCTTTCGTCGAATGATGGTTGATATTCCGTTCACACTGAGCAAACTACGCTTTACCTGAGACCTTGTAACTGCTGGTTTGATCTGAGAAACAATCAACAATTACTAAGCTCATAACACAAATGATAAAATAAGATATTAGCTCATAACATTACTCGAACATATGCGATTAATAACTAAAATCAGTTATAAACAAGTATCCTTTCGTCATTTGAAGAAGCTGGAGGAGATTATCATTGGAATTCAAAAACATCAAGATTAATGACCCAACACTTCTTTCTAAAATACACACTTAAGCAGGTATCAACTGAAGACTTGTCACTCAAAATCCAGAAGAAGGTGAACACAGTCAGTGTCCAGTGGAACTCTACTGATCGACTAATTATAAAGGGAGTTAGCTTTGTCACACTTCAGCATCCTCATTCATTAACTACTAAAATCTTTTTGGATCAAGTTCAAAAACACAACAAAAAAAACTAATACTGTCCTAAAGACAGAGTTACTACAACAGAGAACATCTCATATATACCACATATATATCCAAGTCTTTAGGTTTCTATATTTGATGAGACAAATTTTACGCTGTCATTTTATAAAAAAGAATTCCTGATTTATTTTTTTATTTTTATTTTGAAGCAAAAAAGAATTCCTGATACGCACATAGAATAATAAGATGTGTCATCTAAGTATTGCTAGTGTTTAAGTGGAGATAAGGAAACCTAGTGGTGGACTGGAGCCTTTAATAATTCCAACTTAATTCAGTAGCAAAATGCATGCGCAAATTCTAACCTCCGAAATTCTAGATTTTTTGCTTCTTTGTTGAATGAAATTTTAAGCAAGTAATTTATGGAACTCAACTCAAAAAATGCTTTATAAGTAAGACCGTAACAAATAGAGTATCAGAGATTAGTTTCGGAAATAATACCTTGCTGTCATTTTTTATAGGAGTATTTACTTCTACGGTTGGTGATTGGGGTTTACGAAGTTTATGCTTGACCACAAGTGCAGGCCTTTTCTCAACAAAATTACTCTCATTCTCGGCAGTATTATTATGCTTTCTATGCTGCCTTATCTTCTGAAGCCTCTCAGCCGACCTTGTTTCTAGAATATTATTTGAAGCACTAGTTTCCTTGGTTCCATTAATTTCATCTTCTTCTTTTATTCTACTTGTTATACGTCGATAAATTACATGTTGATCGATGGCCCAATCCGACCCTTTAATCTTGTCTAGTTCCTCCAAAGTGCAAGGCTTTGCATCTGCAACAACATCAGTCACCAACCGCTTTTTAGCTTTTCTCTTCCGTTTCTTCCGTTTGGAATTCAACCTCTTGGACCAGGAAGCCGCTGCTTTAAGCCACTGCTCATCCATTTCTTCACTGGACTTCGGATTTGAATTTGAAGTAGTGTTGACATTACTATTAACTTCAACTGTTTCTTCTTCGTGGTTGAAACCTACACAGTTTTTCTGTAAGGAACCAAGATCAGAGTTCTCTTCTTCATTGGACCTTGGATTTGAATTTGAAGCGCTTACATTACCATTAACTTCAGTTATTTCTTCTTGGCAGTCGACACCTACGAAGTTAATTGCACCAGTATCAGATTTGTCGTCCTTGACACAATTAGAGTTCCCTTCTTCATTGGACCTTGGATTTGAATCTGAAGTGCTTACATTTCCATTAGCTTCAATTATTTCTTTGCAGTCATGACCTACAGAGGTTATTGCACCAGTATCAGATTTGTCATCCTTTATACAATCAGAGTTTTCGTCTCTGTTGGACTTCAGATTTGAACTTGAAGTAGCACATACAACACCATTAACTTCACAAATATCTTCTCTGCGGTCGAGACCTACACGGTTTTTCTGTATTGAACCAATATCAAATTTCATATCCTTGACACAACTAGAGTTCTCTTCTACGTTGGACCTTGGATTTGAATCTGAAGGGCTTACATTTCCATCAGCTTCAATTATTTCTTTGCAGTCATGACTTACACAGGTTATTGCACCAGTATCAAATTTGTCATCCTTGATACAATCAGAATTTTCGTCTCTGTTGAACTTCAGAATTGAATTTGAAGTAGCACTTACAAAACCATTAACTTCAAAAGTATCTTTTACGCGGTCGCCACCTACACGGTTTTTCTGTAATGAACCAATATCAGATTCCATATCCTTGACACAACTAGAGTTCTCTTCTATGTTGGACCTTGGATTTGAATTTGAAGTGCTTACATTACCATTAAATCCAATTATTTCTTTGCAGTCGAGACCTACACAGGTTACTGCACCAGTATCAGATCTGTCATCCTTGACACAATCAGAGTTTTCTTCTTCGTTGGACTTCGGATTTAAATTTAAAGTAGCATTTACGTCACCATTAACTTCAATTATTTCTTCTCTGCGGTTGAGACCTACGCAGTGTTTTTGCACTGAACCAATATCAGATTTCATATTGACACCACTAGAGTTCTCTTCTTCTATGTTGGACCTTGGATTTGAATTCGAAGCGCTTACATTATCATTAGCTTCAATGATTTCTTCTTCGCAGTCGCGACCGACATAGTTATATTTTACTGGAGCAATATCAGATTTCACATCCTTGACACAAATTAAATTCTCTTCTTGTCCATTGGAATTTAACCTTTTGGAGCAGGAAGCCACTGCGGTAAGACAGTGCTCTTCCAATTCTTTGTTGGACCTTGGACTTGTATTCAAAGTGCTAATATTACAATTAACTTCAATTATTTCTTTTACGAAGTCAAGACCCACACTTTTTTTTAGTACTGAATCAATATCAGACTTC
>JAJJMC010024063.1:35578-93153 GCA_023531435.1 Papaver californicum | reverse complement strand
AGTCAAGACCCACACTTTTTTTTAGTACTGAATCAATATCAGACTTCTTTTCTTTTCCGCACAGTATGTTTTTCACCGACTTATGACAGTCAAACGGAGGGAGCACCTTAGAGACCCCATGTATCATACAAGTTTGCAAATATTTCTCAGGAAATGGCCAGTTACGAGAGATATTCTTATGCCGGGATGCAAGAACATAATCTCTGCAATAACAGAGTTAACAAATTACTCTTCAATGTTTCCCTTATAGCATCAACAGATACATGAAAGTATTTAACATGAAATGACGGAAAGATTGCCAGAAAACGTATAGAAAAGAATTCCATTATAGTTTACATAATAACTCAAAACTACTAATAGACGTAGGCTAAATGAAACATGGTCTAAGAGTAAGAGCTTACAGAATTATAGAACGGTGATAATTATGTAATTTAAAGACCGTTATGTGCTCAAGTACCATGTTTGGGATACAACCCACCATAAAATGATAACCTATAAGCTAAAGCAAAATATAACTTAAAGTGAACATTCAGAGGACTGTGCTAAAAAGAATAATGATATGGGTCCGAATCAACTGAAGAATTCATATGCACATACTTTGCATAGGTGCAGTGAAAAAAGTCAATAATACCCAAAAAACCAATCCATATAATAGACCTAATAATGACCCAGGGAAGTAAAAACCAAAACAAAAAAAAAAAGATTGTGAAGCCTACTGCATAGGTTCAGACAGCTATAAAAACGAGAACAAGAGGAATTTCACGCAACAAGGGTCAATAAATTTTTACCCCAATGCTAAGGCGTCACCTTCAACAATATAGCACGTAACTCTTCTATTACGATTTTGTACACAACAAAATCAGCAACATTTCACATCGTATGAATGAAAAAACTTAACTAAGTTTATGAAGAACAAAGATCAAAAGATAATTTTTTCTAGCAAAATAGCCCAATAAATAACTACTACATTAAAATTAGCAGACTTTTGAATTTCCAATGCATGGCATCCATCTATGACCGATAGAATTAAAAAAATCAGAGTATCTATGTGCATACATTACATCACAAAGACATAAAACTATCAGTTACCAAGTGCAAATAACAACACCCTCAAGGACAGTCTCTGACATGCATTACTATTTCTGCAAATAACAACACCAATGCAAGGACAGCCCACAACATGCACTACTACTTCGGTATCGTACACAACAAGAAGAAACCAAGTTTGCTGCATACGGTGTTCCAAGCAAAAAGTGACGGCCTAGCCTACTCACACAGGTGCAATGCACTAAACCAAGAACAAGAGTCCATAATTACTTTTCTCTCAACGCTTCGGCCGTCACTGTTAACAATCTAGCACGTACAACTACAACTACACCTTTGATATCGTACACAACAACAGAATCAACCACATTGCACATCGTTCGAAAAAAAACTCAATTAGGTCTAACAAATCAAATTTTGATATAAAGAAAATGTAGTTTTCTATTCCAATGAACTACAATAATCAAATTTCTACATGTGATAAAACCATAATTGTAATAAAAGTCCAATGCATGAGGTCCATACCTTATTGAGAAGAGGGGCTCATTAACTGGAACTGCTGGAACTGGAACTGGAACATCATTCTCTGAAGAACCCATTTTTTATTGCAGATTTACAACATTGGGGATACACAGTAGTTGACACGATGAATGAAAACCCAACAAAAAAGACTTGATTTTTAATACTTATTTGACTTGGTTTGAAGCAAATATGATGAAATTAGCTCAAAAACTTCATAAAATCATGAAATTGGTAGCAAAAATAATGACCAAAACCTTATCAAAGAATCAGAGAAATGAAGAATCTGAAGAGAGTGAGTTAAAAGAAAGAAACCCCAGGTTGGGGAGAATGTAATGACAGCGGAAGAATGAGAAATGGTGATTGGTTTATAGAGTTTTAGCCTTTAGGGGGTTTAATTTTACAGAGGAAAATGAAGAAAATGAGAGGTTTTGAGACATACAGAGAGAGTATGGGTGCGTAGGATTATAGTTGAGCATGTAGGGCGTAAGCTAGAAGAGAAGAAGGGATTTAACGAGCCCTTTACCAAAACTAAAAATAAATAATACTCACTCTATCCAAAATAGATGACCTAGTTTAAGTTTACACAATTTTTAAAATTAAAATGAGAGAATAGTATTTTTAAATATTTTTATAATTATATTTTATGGATAATAAATAGTAAAACTTGGATTTAATTTATCTCTCAAAATATACGACGGATTTTTGTAAACTTTATACCATTGAAAAGTATTTTAAAACACCTATGTAATGAATATAAGCATGGGTATCAAATTATACATATTTCTTATATTAAAAATAATTAATTAAAATGGTAGTTTTAGAAATATCTACTTGTTTAATGATATAGGTCATCTAATAGCGGACAAAATTTATAGATGAATAGGTCTCATATTCCCGGACGAAGGGAGTAATATCTTTTACACTACTGACCGTTGGTGGGATACGCCAACAATAGGCCAGCACAGGAACTAACGGGTTGTTCTTTTCAAACTCAACTAACACTTCACATTTGGCTTATTAGGCCAAGTCCGATGCACCTATTAAAACATAAATTTGGTAAAAAAAAAAAAAACCATTATGGACCTACCAAACCATTAAATTGACCTCTCAAACGCTCAATTTTAAGAGGATGCACAGCGCGTTATAGTCTTGGTCGAACGATAAGACTTGGTCGCTCGACAAAGAGTAAGTCGCGCGATCAAGTGTTTGTCTCCAGTGACAATAACTTGGTCGCTCATTAATTATTTAAAATATTTTATATTCTTTTCTCCCACTTTTTAGTTATTCTAAATATACTTTTATTATATAAGAGATCCACTAAATATATTATAATATCTAAATAACCCACTAAATAAATATAAACAGATTTTTTTATTGTTAAAGTGGTCCCACAAAATATAATTAAATATTTACTTTACTCAAATTTGATAGGTTTACCATAGTGGGAAAGCACGTTTGTCCGTCCACGTGGCTGGACAAACTAACCCATTTGAGGAATGCATAGGGTCTGGTCTTACATTTGAACTCAATCAAAATTATTAAATATTAGGGATAAAAAAAAATATGAATTATATATGCCCAGTGGGACTCAAATACCTTCGATTCAGTTATATAAGCTGAATTAAACATCGGAAAAATAAAAACAAATTGTCTGACATCTGATTCGTCTCAGATCAAAAGCCAAATCAAATTCAGGTTCCAAGTCAGATAAAAAAATACAAGATGTAAATTGTTAGAGCCAGTGTACTACATTCTTACACAAAATTGTTATGATGTTAAAGTTTTAATAGGTCCAAACGAAAATTACTTAGAGATTGTTTTCATTTATTTATTTTTTGGTACACTGTTATTCTCATGCACTCATTACTCCTATACCAATGTTTGATAGTAATCTTCTGAAATTGAGTTGGCCACTTTTAGACCATAGAACCTCTCTCTCTAGTGTGATTCAGGCAGCAACCTTCTTAAAGGTTTATGCCTTTAGTTGCTATTTCCTCATAAACCTTTGATTATGGTACCCTACCAGTTAAATATGATGTTTCTCAACCCTACAATCCCAAACTCATAAACATAAACATATCAATTACTAAGTTACTTCCGGTGGTTTTATTGTTTTATGAGATTGCTTCCTGCGTCCTTGGAGTCTCTGTGTTTGCTCATAGTCATGTTTTTTTTCTGCTTGTGCACCATGTGCTCTTTTGGAATGGTGGTGTAGTTTCTTTATCCTAATCCTTGATGTTCAATGAGATTGAATTTCTAAAGGCAAACAAATTTTGCGGAAATGCCTTGTTGTTAGAAAGTTTGGTTTTATTTTCTTTTCAATCAGGTTCAGGCTTTATGTTATTTAGTCTGAATTCTTCGCCGCGTATATAGATCTTTGTTTGGAGAGACTTTCGTGATGGAGTTATGGGAACAAAGTTTTGATCACCTTTTGATACTCCATCCAAGCATCTTATGGAATGGTATTTTATGAGAGTTCGTATTATTAAGGGTTTTCTTCGACATTTACAATTTTGGTACTCATACAAACAATGGAAAAGAGAACTTCATTTAGATTTAGTTGGGGTTGAATGGGCTACCCTATCTTTCCTTCATCCTGTTCGACTAGGAAAGCATGAGAGAACAATGAGAACTATGTGGACTTTTGCAAGACAGTAATAATGAATGCTCTTCAAACATGCTTCAACCTAAGCAACATTTTTCATTCTCTAGGCCCTCGTCTGGTTTTTCACTGCGCTTAGGAGACGAAGCAATATTACTTAAAAACCTGTTCATCAGCAAAAACCGCAACAACCACAACAAAACTGTCAACAACACTCTCAGCAGCAGCAGCATCTTTAAATCCCATGGAATAGATCTTTTCAGCAGTATTTAACAGAGAAAGCTTAATCGATGTGCTTTTGGGTCGGCAAACGGGTCTCCATTTCTGTTTAACTTTAGCCTATATTCTCATCCCTTTTTTATTCTACTTTAAATTCGTAGTAGTAGTCTGCTTTCATTTTATTAGTATGATCTAGTTTGACACTCTTGTTGCATTTATATTTCAGTCTCTAGTATATTTTTAGTAACATTACTAGCATTAGTAACCTATGTCTTCTTTGATAAACATCACCTGATGGTTTCAGACGGAAAAAAAGGAGATAGACAGTTAACGTTCGGGCAGTACACCTCAGCATTTGGACGTGGTTGCCTGATTAGCACCTTGAATCAAACGCATCAACCACCCCTACCATCAACTAAGTTCTTATGGACTCAACCGTGTCAATCAAAAGCACATATTTTCTTGTGGAAATCATTAAACGAAGGCCTTCTTACCTTTGGATCCAACATCTCTCCCAGATGCAACTTTTATTCAAAAACTGCTGGAAATCATTAAACAAAGGCCTTTTTACCTTTGGCTCCAACATCTCCCCCCGATGCAACTCTTATTCGAAAACTGTTGCTCATGATTTGCTCCACTATTTTGCTACTTTAGATTCATGGCATACCATTCCAATTGTAATTGATAAATCTTTGGATGTTATATACCCTTGTGTAATAACCCTTAAGCATGGTTTTTAGAATCGTACGAGTAACGATTCGAATCATTATTTTGAAATTCGATTCAACTCGTATATATGAATCGTATCTCCTAGGAATTGGGAAGATTCTCGTTTTTATGGGATTCTTGACCAGGATTCTTGACCAGCTCGATATGACCACACGTCATACTGCTTATAAATTAATGATTCAACCATTATGCTACACCGAACACTTTCATATTATTGAACTTTTATTAAATATATTCGTATATTATCATTTGAGTTATTAAATTTAGCTTCTTATTAGGGTTTTATTAAAAAAAATAACATATATTATAGTAATATGAGGCAAAATAAAATTAACAGTAAATTTTCAATTCACGATTTAATATACGATTTGGTCCTTAAAATAAGAAAACGATTCGTATTGCGATTCACAATTTCATAACCTTATCTTTAAATAACTTAATAAAGTTCATACTTAAAAAAAAATTGGTAATACATTTCATGGATGAATGTAATCTGTCACATGTGACTAAAATAAAATAATTGATACATGACGGTGGCGATAAAAGAACATAATATTATGAATCAACTGATATAAACACGAAACAAAAAATAATAAAGATTAGTTAATCTTCAACAAGATTTCCTAAAATTTTAAGGGACAAGTTGTCTAGACTCGTCAATTCACTACGAATTAATGACTATGAATATGACATTGGTTTTCAGACCTTAGTCTATAAACAAACTATGAATAAAAATCAGAATCAATAAAATCAACAAGTCTAATGAAGAGAAAACAATTTTAGTTAACAAGGGAGGAAGAGAGTTATCCCTACACAAATTAATGGGAATTATAGGTTGACAAAAATGCCCCTAAGAAAATTAAATGTTAAAATCCGAATATAGAAACAAAAAATTTCCTTTTTGTTTATATATTTTCCTTTAACGGGTGTTAAGTGTGTTATTCTATTGAAATCCTTCACTACAAATCAAATCTTTGGGTTGGCAAAATGCAAATCCTTGACTACAAATCAAATTTTTGGGTTGGAAAAATTCAGAGAGTTTTCTTTTATGTTTTTTTAGTTTGAAAAAGAAAAATAATGTAGAAAAAAATAATAAGTGTGCGATCATCCTTTGTTTTCTACATGAGTGATTCTGAGCAAAAATGACAGTATATAAGTATCACATTATCTCAATGTGCAAGAGTGATTGTGAAAGAGAATGAACTTTCTTTTTTATCCTGGGAACGACATAATATCGAAGAATTGCTTGCACAATCTTGGGTAGAGCCGCGAAACGTCTTAAAAAGAGTGACCTAGTCCGCGACTCAACCATAACATTATATTGTTTGGTTTTATGATTGTTTTGCAGGTTAATTTCAACAATCGTTCCAACAATTTTAAGACGTTTATTCTGCCATAGAGATCAAAATAGAAATTATTAATAAAATGCGATAAGTATCATTGTTTATTTCGTATTATTGAATTTTAAAGGTATAATTTTTCTTTTACGACTTAACATGATGCTTGGAATTTTATATTAGTTGATGCCTAAAGTTGAATCTCTATGTGTGATCTTAGTAGACCTGAATTGTATCATGATTAATATAATACAATTGGTATATAACATGTTATAGATTTTTCGATATATAACATAAATAAAAGTGTATTCGATTTTAGAAATTTTTACTAGAGATATCAGATATCACGAATATTATTCATATTAATTTAAAAAAAAAATTGGAGTCCAAAAAGTAATTTCAAAGTATTTTACAAAATTGAATAACATTGCTGGAAAAATTATCACTACCAGGAAATTAGTCACGAATGAATTTGTTTTTTTGTTCTTTGCGTTGACATTTTGAAATTGTGTGTAACATGAAACTTGTAGATTAAGAACTTATCTTCAAAGCCCATTTTAAACTTTTCCATTTGGAATTATGGTTTGACAAATATTGTGATTTTAAAAAATTTGTGCTTGTTTGTCCAAAATATAAGATATGATTTGAAAGTAAAGATTGGAGAAGTAAGAATATTACATAGAGATTAAATGTTTTTGATTCTAGTACTTATTTCATATTCTTGTTTTAGTTATGAAATAACATTGAAACTAGTGCACCTCGTATGTTTGATTATATACTTAGTAGAAAGTTGTAATAGCGTTATAACTATAGAAGTCCATCATCTTTATTTGAAACCTAGAGAGCAACTTGCGATACTTATTTTTTGTTGATTTTAAAGCATTCATACGAGTATATATATATTTTATTTTGGAATAATATGCTCACATGTAAATGATTGTGACATGTGATAATTTCACTTACTCGAGAAAATTTTTATATTTCAATAAAAATAATAATTGTGAGTAAATATCTGAAATCAATCGATAAGTTGAGCAACAGTCTTGTTGATTTCTTTGGGTTCTTTTGAAAGGAGTGGAAAATGGTATACGGCCAATTGAGCTTTCAAAGAAAATGATGTGTATTTGATAAACTATTGGTAGTTATAGTGATCAATTAACTGCATTCTAGATTGGAAAAGTGATTGTTCAATCTTCGAATGATGTGTATAAAAAAGGATATTAATAATAGATATTTATTTTTTATGATAATAAAATTGTGACTCATAAACTTATGAGAGAATTTGAAAGCAAGCCAGAATCGAAAGAATAGGAAACTTAGTCAAACCAATATCAATACCAATTCTTATCAAGAAATGAAAATAACTTTAACTATTAAGTTATTTTTTATGCTTGCATTAAACCAATTCTTATGGATCGACATTGCAAGAATACCAAATGGTATTAACAATGTTTTTCAAGCTAAGTTAATATGATTTTGTGGATACAATTAGAGGTGGGTAGATATTGGTGCTTTATACCATGTTTATTTTGATAGGTTATTGTTCAAAATTTGCGCGAATCGTTTAAAAAAAAGTGATATTGAGATATACTCACATCTCGAAAATTCCCGGTATTTTCTCAAAGTATACTTCAGGTAGAACTATCTTGTTAAAGATGTTCCTCCGAAATAAGAAAGAATCTAGTTTCTGCCTATCTTGTTAATAACAAGATTGGGATTAAAAATTTGTTGATTTTGATCATTGCGCTATTACAACTGATATTTTATTGGTGAAATATTTGTATTTATATTACAATATTCTCATAACATGTCTTGAACTTTGAATGTATGCCATATGCTATCATGTTTAAACTCAATCATGCTTTTAGTGATAAATATGAAAACTTCCCTAAACTTTCAAAGAATTTATTAAGCAATATATATTTGGTTACGCTCACATATTATTTCCAAACCAATACCATACCAATAACCTTACAGCGGATATGTAAGTGAACAGTCACAAAGATGGGAATATAGTTATGTGTCTAACCAGTTGTCTTTCTAGTAATGTGCCTATGTTAGAGAGTTTTGGACTAAAAAAAACTTATAATAGTATGTCAAAGCCTACTCCTGATCGCATTTATGATTATTCACTCATTCAACAGGAAGAGACTAGGTCTAAAGAACCTACCATAAGTGATGGTGTAAAACCACCCAATTTGAAAGAACTTTTTAAAAGGTTTAATCTACTGTTGTGGATGAAGATGCACCAGAAGATGAACTTTTAGAGGCTAAAAGAGTCATAATAAAGGAGTGTGATTGACGTTATTTGATGGGAGTCAGTGATGATTCTGAAGATGATCAACCTGTAGAAAGTCCTTGTAACAATTAATGATGAAATTATTCAAACTCCGCATCGTAATAATGATCAATCGCATATTCAACAGGTGGAGTCTTTCCATAACAAAAACAATAAACGGTGTAACATACTCAAACAAAGATCTTAGGGTTTCCATCAATGAACTCTATTTTGAAGAGGACCTGATTTTGATGATGAATGTGTGGAAGAGATGAGGATTGAGAATGCCAAATTTATTAATGACATAAAAGCACTAATGAAGCTACCTAAAGATGTCATTTACAAATCATCAGGTTTGGATATATGTGTTTCGAAAGTCTTGTTGGATTAATTTGTTGCTAAGTATCCACTATTGGATGTGTTTGATTCTAACACTATGCAGGTTCACCGAAAGGAACCCGGAAAGGTTCCCCTATTTTATGTTCTCTATACACTTTTGAGTATAGAAAAGACTAACATCATGTTTGTTTGTTTGTTTTCTGAATATGACTCGTCTGGATCTGATTGAAATCACTTGACTCATCTGGATCTGACTCAATATGTTTGAATCAGACCTGACTCAACTGGCTCAAAAAAATATGCAAGTCAGTGGCTTGGTCCCATGAATCAGGGACATTTTGTTCCCTGACTCAAACAGGTCCGAGTCAGGGATTAGGTCTAGGTCAGATACCGAGTCAAATCTGACTCAAACTAAAAAACAAATGGTATGACATCTGACTCATACTGAGCCAAATCTGACTCTAACTAAAAACAAATGGTATGACATCTGACTCATGTTGAGTCATATTCAGACGCCAAATCGGCAAAAAAAAAACATGATGTAAGTGTAGCGGTAACTTCCATCAAATAACAATCTCATTATAACATGTAGGCAAAGTTGGTATTAGAATTACACTCGATTCGTTCCTAAAATTTTAATACTTATCTTTTTTCCTTTTTATCAAAAAATTAATTAAAATAACAAGGCGCTTTCATTTTAAAAAAAAATGCCTTAAACATTTTACTAGGGGTATCAACATAAATTTAGAAAATGAGGATATCGTTGGAGTAAAGCTTATCAAACACTCGGTCATTTTCAAAATGAATGAGTGACTAGGTGAAGAAGTAATTTTTACATTATGGGAGAGTGAAGTAGAGAGGCAAGATGGGTGAAGTTTTCCGATCTAATATAATATTTCACTTGAACGGGAAAGACTACCCGTCAGTTAATACATTTAATTATTTTAACAGTTAAAACCTAGGTAGGACCTGCGTTTAGGGTATTTATTATTGAAAAACTAGCTAAACGAGTAAACTTCAGTCGTCCAGTGAAGACTGGCGACCATTCTTTCGATTGAAGGAGTGTATGATAAACTTCGGATGCAAAAATTCTACTCTCTATCCATAATAAGGTCTAATTTGGTACATTTGAATGAAACTCATTCACTTTAAATGAAAACTTTCTACGCATAGCCTTTATTCTAAAAAGGCGCTTTCACTAAAAAAAGAAAAAAAAAGTGCCTTGAAACATTTTTACTAGGGGTATCAGCATAAATTTAGAAATGCGGATATCTAATCTGCTCCCATCATCTACACCAGTGGAAGAGAGGAGAGCATTAAACAAGCCCTAGCAAAACGATGGCATCATTATCTTTCCCTCCAAAACCCCATCTTCATCCATTCCTCCAATCTTCTTCTTCACTCCCCAAATTACCTCCATCTCTTAAATCCTTGATTCTTAAACCCCAAAAAAGCCCTAGAAAACCCCTCTCAATCTCAATTTCTTGTACTACTACAACCAAATCAAAAATCATAAAAAACCCATCTTTAGACAAACAAGTAACAAAACAAAACAAAATCAGATTCGTTCAAAAACTCAAAACCCTAATCTTATCAAAACCCCAACACTACATTCAACTCCAAATCTTATCAAAATGCCGTTCATACTTAGCAATACCCAAACCAAGGTCACTCCTTTCAATGATTCATAGGTACCCTACCATTTTCCAAACATTTACAATCCCATCTTCATCAACACATCAAGACCTTGTTTGTATTCGTCTCACTCCAAAAGCAAAAACCTTAGCTTTACAAGAATTATCCTTAAAATCTGAAATTTCTACCTCTTTAGCCATCAAATTACAGAAACTACTTATGTTATCATCTCACCATAGATTGTTATTGTCTAAGCTTGTTCATATTGGACCTGACCTTGGTCTTCCACCGAATTTTCGGTCTCGGCTATGTAATAATTATCCGGATCGATTCAAAACTGTAGATACTTCGTATGGTCGGGCACTAGAACTTGTTTCATGGGATCCCGAGCTTGCAGTTCCGATGCCATTGCGGAGTCATAATGCCCCGGAGTTGATTGTTGATAGGCCGTTAAAGTTTAAGCATTTGAGATTGACGAAAGGGTTGAATTTGAAGAGGAAACATCGAGATTTTTTGATAAAGTTTGGTGAATTACCGGAGGTTTCGCCGTATAATGAAACAGTGGGAGAGGTTGGGAATGGGTTGAAGCCGCATTGGATTGAAGCAGAGAAGAGGAGTTGTGCATTGGTGAGGGAGGTTTTGGGATTGACAGTAGAGAAGAGAACTTTAGTTGATCATTTAACACATTTTAGGAAGGAATTCGGTTTGTCGAATAAGATGAGAGGAATGTTAATAAGACATCCAGAGTTGTTTTATGTGAGTATAAAAGGGCAAAGAGATTCTTTGTTTTTGGTAGAGAGTTATGATGATGAAGGTAAGCTAACAGAGAAGGATGAATTGTTGGGGTTTAGGGATAAGTTAATTGAGTTAGTAATTGAAGGGAAGAAAATGAGGAGAGAAAGAAGGAAGAAAGCTTGTGGCGTTGATTATCTTGAAGATGATGATGTTGGAAATGGTGGTGGTGGTGAAGATGCTGAAGAAGAAGAAGAATTTGATGACGACAATGAGGATGGTTTTGAGGATTTGTTTGTGGAAGATGAATGGGAAGATTATGGTGTTGAAGAGAATGATAATGAGAGTCTACTTGGGTTTGATAGTGGTGTTGAAGGGAAGTTTTGGACAAGGGATGCTGCATCTGCTAAGGGTGAGAGTAGAATTGAAATGTGGTAGTCGATACTGACATACTGTATTGCGCTTCTCAGGAGCCTAAATGACACTTCTGCGACTTCTATGGCTAGACACAAGGGCGTAACCGATTCTTCCACTGCAACTGCTTTGGGTAGACACAAGGGAGATATGACTATGATACTGTCACTGCTTTAGCTGCACGCAAGGCCATTCCGGTACTGCCACTGCTTTGGCTACACGTGAGGGCATCCCAATACTGATACTGCCATCTCTTTGGTGCAATGGCATATCTGATACTGCCATCCCTTTGGCTAGACACAAGGGTGTATACTGTTGTTATATGTATGTGTAACTTATCTCCAGACCAAGAAATTTAGACATATTTGCAGATGTGATTATTTGCTGACTTCTTACCTTGTTTTAGTACAAAAATGAGATATTTTAAGATCTACAATGGCTTTCATACCTTTATGAACCGTTACTATTTTCCTTTCCCGTTTGTGTCATAATAGCAGAAGTAGCAAGGTGATGTAACCTCTTCAAACTACCAAAAACTGCAAGTAAAGTAATAAAAGAGCAGACTTCTGCAAACTTGTAAAAAGTTTGGAAGAGTCTAAGAAGATTTCAAAAGGAAGAAAAGGAATAACTAACTGATGTTTTTGTATTTTTCTCCATTTAGATTGGGAAAAAAAGCAACCTCTTTTTGTTTCTCTAAGAATAATCACAAGAACTAGAAAAAAAACTGTCAAACTCCTGAACAAAAAAATGATCTACTAAAGTCCATCCCCGCAAGGAGGACTCTGAATTTGGAGGAAAGGGGAAAAAGAAAAGATTGCAGACAACTATTTACAATGGAAAACCTCCAATATATGGCTGACACATAACTGAAGTCGGTGTACTTGCAAGATGGTTCATAGAGTCGAAACCAGAATCATCCTTCTCTTGTTTCGTCCTTAGAAACCTTATATTTGTATCTTCTTCCTTTGAGCGCTGAACCCCAAGAAACGGTTGGACTGCAGTGACGGGCTTTCCATGATCATTAAAATCAAAACTGGCATATTCTAGGTTTGCAGATAAAGCTAAATTTATTGGATAGGAAATAGGAAATTCTGGAGCAACCTGAGGAAGAGAAGTTGGATAATGAACTCCACTGACATTAGAGTTCATCCCAAATGATCCACAAGGAATTGCAGTCTGAAATGGTGGAATCTTCATGTCATAGCACGCCGAAGGCCCAAACTTCATGTCACTAGCAAAACCTCCCAGATGGCTCGGTTTGAAATATTCATTACTGAGATTGGGTTTCCTTTCAAACCGAGGCACCAGATCTTGGTATTGTGGTTCGGACTTTGGAATGTTGGTGTTTCTTGAAGCTTTGCCTGCAGAACCATTTGCGCTATTTGAGCTCACATGACTGCTATTCCTGGCCGCTGGAACTTCATGGGTGTGTTTGCCTTCGTACGTTGTAATTACGTATTTCAAATCATGGGCAGCTCTTTCAACATGCTTTCTTACGGAGCATCCGGCACTTGTGCATTTGTAGTAACTCCTACAGTAGATCGGTGAAAATGGTAAGAGATAATGCAGTGGGAGAGACAAACATTTCATTATGACCAAGAAGAAACTGTACTACATCTCTTCAAACTTTAAAAAAAATTAAAAAAAAAACGAAGAAATTCACATATTTTTCGTAGCAAAGAATGATCTTTTGTCCTTTCATATCAACTGAGAAACCTTTAGAGACATAAAAACTGCAATTGTTTCTCATGAAGAAAGAAGAGGTAACCTGTAAGAGAAGCAGATGCAACTGACAGATACACCGAATTTTGGAGCATGAGATACCAATACAAAAGAAATAGCATATAAGGTACCTGGGGTTCGGGTTTCCTTTAACCACTTTTTGCCCATATTTGCGCCACCGAAAACCATCGTCAAGTATATCTACTTCACACTCTGTTTGCACAACAACCCTTGGTTCACGAACAGCTCTGGATGCCATGTTTGATTCAATATAATAGTTCTCTTTCTTCCTGTAATAAGCAAATTAGCTGTGTAAATGAGCAGCAAAACTTAATGCCACTACACAAGTGACAAATGGAAAAGACAAAAGAAACCAAAGCTCACCTTCTTTTCGACTCCGATTCACCATCATCAGCATCATCACCAAGTGATATGCTTCCCTGTGTAGTCCTATCTTCCTCCTCTTCATGGCTTGCAAGTGTTGATGAGAGCTCTGGAGTGCTCACAGATTCAAGAATACCTAAATGTTTCCCTTGAGCAGGTGATAAGTGATCATCGAGCTCAGTGACAACAGATGCAGATGACGATCTTTCTATACCATCAGTCCTCCAATCGGAACCAGCAATGTTATCCCTAGAGCCGTAAGGGTGAGGGCTTCTCCACGAAGATCCTCCCTCAACTTCGACGTAAGAACCCTCTACCTCACTAATCTCATGCAATTCATCAGATGAAAATGCCGATCCAAGCCCTGCTCGACGATTTGGTTGAGGTTGTGGATGATTATGGGCACCCTTGTAAATGATTTCGGTTATCTGGCCATCCTGGGAACATTCAACCTTTTTCTTCACCTGACAATTTGGATGAGTGCATTTATAATAGCTCCTAGGGTGGATGCTCCCTTTGACATGTTTCTGTCCATACTTTCTCCAATTGTACCCATCTTCATTTGGCTTCCCTATCCCTGAGGTGGAATATGTTCCTTTCTGGCCCACTTCCTGACACGGTTTTGATTCCATATCCTCTCCAATCACTTGTTCTTGAGGCTGAGGTGCTCCATCAGTAGCACCACCTGATTGTGTTTCTAAAGCAGGGCCTTTTGAACCCATCATCACATTGTTTGGAACGTCAATATCAGAAAGAGAGTTGGTGGCAAAGTTCTTTATTATGGTTTGTTTCAGAAATTCATTTTGTGAATCATATCCCATTTGTGGTTGAACTGGAGGATAAAGCTGATGGTTGCCATCCCCCATCACCACATTCTGAACCTGATTGCAGAAGTAAGAAAATACTAGTCAATATAAACATGCCACATTAACTAAGGTGGTGCTTACTTTTTCATATTTTCACTCATATTTATGAAATTATAACCTTGATTTCAACCATCTGCCAAGTAACCAGAATCTGATAATTTTATGAAAAATTAAATATGACGCAGATAGAAGGATAAAGAAGTAATGGTGATTTGAATTGTTACAACATTATCATCTTCTACAGAAAATTAAGTATGCTTTCCTCAAGATCTAGACGAGATTGTAATCATGACAATAATACTTTTATTTCTCCAAATTTATAGTTAGGGAAGGACTGGTGGATAAACTTAAAGTTATATGGTACACTCAGGGTGAATGAATATAAGAAAAATAAAAAAGCATTTAATTACCTGGCTTTCTACGCATGAAAAACCTCGAAATTGAGCGGGAATCATATCGGGTTTGAACATAAATGAAGAATCAACATCTTCGTCCTGGTCTACTTCTGTTTTACAAGCTGCTGAGATAGGCACTGAGCTCTCATGACTCTGAGAAGGCAGTGGATAAGTTCCAGTAGTTGGAGATGGTAGTGCCTGAGACAGAAATGGTAAAATTTTGCATCAACCCAAGAGAAATTTGATGACTGTGATCTTAAGTTTCAAGTACCATTTCTTTTTTCTTTTTTCTTCTTTCTTTTTTCTTTTTTCTTTTTTCTTTTTTCTTTTTTCTTTTATGTCATTCTAACCTTGCTATAAACTGTAGGACAAATGTATGAAAAGCTACAGCTAAAAGATGACAATTATCACCGGCTGACTACCTACCTCATCACAAACTGAATGAAGTTTTTCCAGAGTTCTGAAAATGTGAAACAAAATGCAGAATACATAAAATTAACTCTTCAAAGTATGACAACGGTGTGAACTCTTCTCTGGCACCTACCTACTCACACTCGAAACGATCAGATTATCCCACCCAGCTAGGCTTACAACGTAAACGAAAAACATTGGAAACAATACTAGGAGAGTAAATCATAATTGAAGTCTTATTGTTCATGGACAACATTATATGCATTAAGATACAGGATGGATGAATAACAACAACAGCATTGGCAGAACTCAAAAGACATGATCATTCATATGAAAATCAAACAAGTCCCAAATTATAATTGTCCTTGACTTCAATTTTAGTACAATTACTATATGGCAAACACTGATCTCATATTTCACATGAATTAGTCAAGTGACACATCAACAGATAATGCAGTATTCAACAACAACTTCACCAAATATAGATACCAGTTACCAGTATCATTTCCAAGTTCCAACACTTAACAAAAGTACAATGATTCATAAAAATTACAAACGAAAGGAAAAGGAAAACCAAAACCACCAAGATCCCAAATTTGATCAGGGTACAAAAAGGCAACATGTCAAACCACAGAGCTATGGATGGAGAAAACAAACCCCATAATAAAGACCCAAATGCTGTGACAAATCTATTAGCCAAGCATTCAAAGAAAAAAACATTCAAATACGAAATTGAGAGCAATCAATAAATTTCCAATTCAAAAGACAAATGGAATTACAATAAATTAAAAAAAAAAAAAAAAACAAATTACCTGAGAATTTGAAAGCATAACAGGAGAATCTAACAAAGATGCAGGGCTAAGACCAGCTGGAATTGTAATATAAGGAGATGGTGAAGATAATGGACTCATTGATCGAAAACGAGCTGTATTAATCTTTGGTGCATTAAACCCATATCTTGCTGCCCTTCTTTCAGCAATACTACTTTTACTACCACCACCACCAACCCTAACTGCAACATTTGAACCATAATCACCGCCAATACCAGACATATCTTCTTCACCATTTTTATTCGGATCAGAATTTTGAGTTACATTCATCATAAGTTGGGAAACCGAAGATTCTGATGAAAACCCAGGAAATAAACCACCACATTTAGATGTGGGGGTTGTTATTAAACCACTTAAACTCTCATCATCACCACCATTTCTGTTATTATTAACCACCACTTCTTCCGCCATTAAACTCTCAACAAAACAAACAATATATTTCCAAAATCTTTTGATTCTAAATATACCAACATCACACTACGACAATAATCCTACTAGGGTTTGATTTTAACGAATTTTAAGAGTTTATCTAGCTCAAAAAATCACGAAAAAAATTGAAAATGGTTCAAAATCCCAACCTCTTTTCAAGTTCCCAAACACAACCCAGAGAGGAGAAATAGAGAGAGAAAGAATTGAAAAAAGAAATGGACAAAACAAGTCCTTCTCTCTTGTTAGAGAATTGAAACCGATTGAAAGAGAAGAAGATTACTCCTCTTCTTTTTACAGAGAAGAAGAAGAAGAGAAGAGAGAGGGAAAACAGAGAATTTCAGATATGTTTGACGAATTTCTCCATTGATTTGACCGATTTTAATATGATCTCTCCAAAAAACGTCTTTCTCTCTCTTTCTTTCTCAGTTATTTATTTACAAGAAAACAACTCACATTTAGCACGCTAATATACACCCGCCCGTATGTGGGTCCCGCAGACTTTCCATCTATGTCAAAATTATTTGCATTATAACCATCGGATTTCTTTTCAAATGCAGTGCTTCTATAACCGTCCATAGTAAAAGATTCCAAAATCATTTGGTGGTTTAATTTAGACTGTGAATATTATTGATTATATTTTAAATTAATGGTGATATTATCCAAAGAATAGTGATAACTCACTGGTTAGTTTTAAGGGTTCAAAGTTGATAACTGAAGTCTACAATTTCATAAATCTAGTGTTATTTGTTCAAATTATCAATTTCATAAATTAAAAATAAAATATATTTATTTTATAAAAAGTTTATTTTTGTTTTTAAAAATTAATCATAAATTTTAGTATTAATATAATTTTTAAGAGTACATCCAAACACCCTTCTCATGTCATGTGTTATATGAGTTCAAAAATGCATTGTAAGAAACGGTGGGTCTAACACCCTGTGAAAGGAAGCGTGTTAAATAGCGTGTTTATGCTTTTCTGTTTGTATTCTTTTATTATTTTGAAATCTGTTGTGCCATTTATATGTGTTATTAATTAGAAAAAGAATAATCTGGAATTTACTAAAAATAGGTGGGAGTAAGTTTCCGACGTGTTTGCGTTGCCGGGAAAATTTGAGAAATCAGTTATAGATAGATTTGTTAAGTAAATCCACGTATTTAACAGCACGTGTTTAGCTCACGATTAGTTATAAGAGTATATGGAGTTTAAACTAACTTGGTCATATGAGAAATCCACCTAAGATTTGTGGTTGCATAAATCTAGTTTTTTTAAGTTTGTTTGAGCTGAGTTTCATTCGGATCCGTTAGATTTCAACTAAATTTAGCTTCTCATGGCAATATGAGTGGCATGATAATAGTTTTTGTTTTCCATTGAACAGCCGAAAGGGGCGTAAATTGGGTGCTAAGTTCCACATAAGCACCTTCCATTGACTGGTTGAATACACACTATCTTAGAATTTTGACACCCAACTTTTTATATAATTCAAATGCCACCTGGTTGAATATGGGTTCAATAAAAGCAGGAGAGATATGGATAATATAATAACATAAATACTAATTTAGTAGCGGTAAATATGTTAAACCTTTACACTAATATATTTTATATTATTGAGTTGACTAGTTAGACTCACTCCTTATACTCACTCTTTATTTAACTCACTAGATTCAAATTCACTTTTTATTTAATGTTTTAGAAAAGCTAAAACTAGGGATTGAACTCCTAATCTCAAGCTTGATGGACAAAGATATGAACCACTCTTCCATCTATAATTGTGTGATGTACATTTTATTTTTTACATAAAAATACAATACAAACATAAAAAATTTATGTAATAAAATTTAGTTTCTACAAACTAATTCATTTTCCAACTATTTTTTCCTGATTTATAAATATTTGACATGTATCTATTAGGTATAAAAAAAACAGATTAAGCAAAATATAATCGTCTCTCGGAAATGTTATTCCCATCACTTATCACATCTCTTTCTACTACTCAGCGATGTGTCATAACAGCTGTGAATAAAACGTGGGAGAAAGAAAGTATATTCGGTCAAAATCTAATTTGCAAACTTTAATATAATTTATCTAAAAAACAATATCAATTAAGAGAATTCAAAGAATTGGGTACAAAATGGACCAGTTGTTGAACAATACTACTAAACCTTATTAGCAATATTTCTTCGCTATTTTTACAATCGTGCAGTATCAGGTTATAAAAATATATTCACGCACACTTCCTCTTCAGCTTTTTTAGATGAATCAAAGGATTTAACAACAACCAGAATCGAAAAAAGAAAACCCAAAATATGTCAAACACTCAAATAGTGAGAAATAATTAACCAGTAAAGAAAATAAAAGAAACATATTTGATATAATAAGCAAAACAACCAACGAAACCCTAAATTTCGATTAAAGTTGGAGAAATTGAATGAGAATTCAGGTGATTGCATCAAATTGAATGATTATAGGTACTTCAATTGTAAAAAAATTTAAGCAATTTGATAACATGTAATGAAGATTCGATAAAATTTGAACGAATTCGAGTAAAATTGAAGAAATTGAATGAGAACTGAGGTGATTGCATCAAATTGAATGATTATAGGTACTTCAATTGTAATATATTTAAAGCAATTTGATAATATGTAATGAAAATTAGATAAAATTTGAATGAATTCGAGTAAAAGTCAAGAAATTGAATGGTAACTGAGGTGATTGAATCAAATTGAATGATTATAAATACTCCAGTTGTAATAAATTTAAAGCAATTTGATAATATGTAATGAAAGATTAGATAGAATTTGAACGAATTCGAGTAAAATTGAAGAAATTGAATGGGAATTGAGGTGATTGTATCAAATTGAATGATTATAATCATCCAATTGGTACTTAAATTGTAATAAACTTAAAGCAACTTGATAATTTGTAATGAAAATTCGGTAGAATTTGAACGAATTCGATTAAAGTTGAAGAAATTGAATGAGAATTGAGGTGATTACATCAAATTGAATGATTATAGGTACTTTAATTGTAATAAATTTAAAGCAATTTGATAATATGTAATAAAGGTTAGATAGAATATGAACGAACTCGAGTAAAATTGAAGAAATTGATTGAGAATTGTGGTGATTGTATCAAATTGAATGATTTAGGTACTTCAATTGTAATAGATTTAAAGCAATTTGATAACTTGTAATGAAAATTCAACATAATTTGAACGAATTCGAGTAAAAGTGAAGAAGTTGAATGAGAACTGAGATGTTTGCATCAAATTGAATGATTATAGGTACTTCAGTTGTAATAAATTTAAAGAAATTTGATAATATGTAACAAAGATTATATAGAATTTGAACGAATTCGAGTAAAATTGAAGAGATTGAATGAGAATTGAGGTGATTGCATTAAACTGAATAAATGGTAAATAATAAAACTAGATGATCGTGCAACAGTGGGGGGTCGGACCGAAGATTGGACTTTTTACAACTATTTTTCAATTTCATCAAATCCATTGGTCATTTAAAATTATTGTAATCAATTATGAGTAAATTACAATTAGTTTATAGTGCAATTGAAAGATTTTGGCTCCAATTTGAAGAAATTTGAGTTAGATTTGAAGGAATTAGAAAATCAAGTAATCGAAATGGTTGCATAAAGCTTTTAGTAACTATTTCTTGACTTTTTACAACTATGTCAGCTCTTCTTTTTTATAATATCTTTTAAACTACACCAAGTTTGAGCGAAATTTTGAAGCTAAACAATAAGTTATGTATTTAATTTTATTATTTTCGCTTTTATTTAAAGAAATGTGGTTTGGATTTAGAGATATTTTAAGAAAAGCGAGATTGAAATAGTTGTTATAAGGAAACTACATTTTAGCTCTCATTGTGAACATACAGAAGGACTCCCTTCAGTCGTCTAATTAATAAATAGTTAATTAGCTCTGATGAAGATACCACGAGTAATGTGAAGAGAAAAAAAACTTACCTACTGTAGAAACCGTGAGTAATCGAAAGAAGAAAAAAAAAAATTTTGCGGAGACCAAGATTTAAACTCAGTATTTGTTTCAAAGTGTGTTAATTTTATCATTTTGGAATTATATTTTGCATAATCTATTTTTTTTATACCTAATAGATACATGTCAAATTTTTATTAGTAAGGAAAAAATAGTTGGAAAATGAATTAGTTTGTAGAAACTAAATTTTGTTACATAAAATTTTATATTTGCATTGTATTTCTATGTAAAAAATAAAATATACATCACATAACAACATATGGAAGAGTGGTTTATGTCTTTGTCTAGCAAGTTTGAGGTTAGGAGTTCAATCCCTAGCTTTAGATTTTTTGAAACATTACTAGTCAACTCGATAAGGAGTATATATTAGTGGAAGAGAGGATTTAAATATAATAATATGTTTACCACTACCAAAAGAGTGTAACAGTAAATTGGCATTTATGTTATTATATTGTTTATATTTCTCCTACTTTTACTAAACCCCATAACACACTTAATATAGTTTACTACTTTTCATGCTAATGATCGGGGCTTAACAAAACCCTTGTGTTATATGTTCTTGTTACTGTGAACTACATATTTTGAAACACCAAACCTCGTCATCTACCAATGCCAAAGTCAATCAACGACTGGTTTTCAAAATGATAGATGGTAGTGTTATATGTTTCGGATTTTTCTCATTTTTTTTAAAATTGAAAAAATTAATGACACCGGATGAGCCGTATAAAATTGATAATGTACAACTGGTTCATCTTCGGTTACTCTAATTGCAACAAATTCGTTTAAATGCTTGTCAGTAATGTTAAATCGAACATACACTTAATCGATTTCCATTGATCATGTAAGATTTCTCATTAATTTTTTTCCAAAACCACTTATTACTGTTGAATTGATGGTTCAGTTCAGTTTTAACCATATATGGTTCAATTCGGTTTCTCGATTTTACTCGTTGACAACTCTAGTAAAAATAACCCTCCAAAAGTCATAGCACTGGTCTTTACCAACAAGAAGCATGTTGTAATATAAAGTTGTTATTATGAATAACACTCTTTGTGTGATTTGCAATAAAGAATAAGAGACCAGCAACCACTTACTATTACATTGTTATACGATTTATTTTTAACATAGAAGATCTTATGTTGTCGACAATGACATGGTTATTCTCACACTATATCTCATAATTTTGGCACTAATAAGTTTATTAAAGAGAAATTATAATATATTTGAAGTTAAATTTTGGATAAATATATCATTATTACAGTTTAACTACATTCATACTAAAAATTAGTACCATTTAAAATACCAAACCTCATTATCTACTAATTTTAATATCAACCGTTTAATTTCAACTATTAATTTTCAAAATGGTAGGTGGTGGTATTGTACGTTTTGGATTTTTCTTATTTTTAAAATCGAGAATAATGATACCAGATGAGCCGCATAAAATTAACCACACTAGCTAAGAACAATATCATACATAATGATCAGCAAGACAAAACCTTTTGTATCCATATAAATTCCTTTTTAAACACACATGGAAAGCAAACTCATACATTATAAAGTCGTCGCCTACTGCGACACACAAGCCGTTTAATACACAGTTGTGGTCCTGATCTCAGCAAAAATGGCTTAATATACCTACAACCACTTCCCACCACGACACACAATCTATTTGAAATACATAGACTGGCCCTGATCTCGGAAGATAATAAAAATATCACTTAACTGCAACCATTGCCCACCGCAACACGCTTTATATTTTTAAACATATAAATGTGGTCTTGATCTCGGATAAACATCAAATACCATAGTCGACAAAGCCAGACAACCAATATTCACACTACAAGGTATATTACAAAGTAAACCATACACACATAGATCTACTGGGACTAACACTTCAAGGTAATAAGTAATGTTACGCTTACTTGATGATCATGGAATTCTTTCCAGGAACTCGTAAGAACAATATCTAGAACGTATTAAAGTTTCAGAATAATCTAACGGCTGGAAACTGCACTATAAGGAGGTCGACAATCCTGAATCTGATATGGTTTTCTGCAGACGCAATCAGATATAGCAGGGGTTTCAAGTCATGATACATTTTAAAACTACCCGGATGTTCAGTATATCTACTACGGTGAGCTTCATCTAGTATGTCGCTTCGTAACTCTGTATCTACGGGTACACATAACCTCCCCGAGAATCGCAACCCACCATCAGAACCTACTACTATCTCAGAGGTAACACCGGAGTCCATCTCCTTAAGTTTCTGTTGGCACCAAAAATCTTTTGTTTGTGCAGTAATAATCCTCTCAATCATATTTGGTTGTAACAACAATCGCCCCACAAAAGATGGTTTAGATTCTTTTGGGGACAAAATAAAGTCAACTTGTGCAACCTCTTGTAATAACTCTCATTCCCGAGACATTAGAAGAGCAACAACCCCTTGTGGTTTTCTACTTAGTGCATATCAACCACATTCTCTTTTCCCGGGTGATAATGAAGTGCAAATTCATAATCCTTTAATAACTCCATCCACCTAGACTGTTTCATATTTAGTTCTTTTGAGTGAATAGATATTTCATACTTTTATGGTCAAAAAATAACTCAAATTTCTCTCCTAATAAGTAGTGTCTCCAAACCTTCAAAGCAAACACAATTGTTGCTAACTCTAAATCGTGACTTGGGTAGTTTCTCTCGTGCGAGACACATATACTACAACCTTTCCATCTTGCATAAGTACACATCCTAACCTATGGAATGAAGCGTTTGTATAAACTGTTAGAATACCACCATCGTTTCGAGGAAGCGTCAAAACAGGTGTTGAAGTTAGTTTCTCCTTTAATGTATGAAAAGCTAGCTCAGATTCTTCCTTCCAAACAAAAGGAACTCATTTATTAGTCAATTTCGTTAACGGACCTGCTATGCTTGAGAACCTTTGAATGAACTAACGATAATAACCGGCTATTCCTAAAAACTTTGCACTTCTGTTACCGATGTTTGTTGTTTCCAATCCAATACTGCGGTAACCTTGTGAGGGTCCACGACTATACCATCCTTTGATATTACATGTCCAAGAAATTGGACTTTTTGCTGTTAAAATTCACACTTTGGGAGTTTAGCATACAACTGATGCTCATGAAGAGTTTGCAATACCATTCATAAATGTTTAGCATGATCTTCCTGGCTAGACGAATATATTAATATGTCGTCAATGAAATCAATAACGAATTTATCCAAAAAATCTCTAAATATACTCTTCATCAAATCCATAAAAACCGTTGGTTCATTAGTTAGTCCAAAGGGCATAACTAAGAACTCATAAGACACATATCTCGATAAGAAGGCAGTTTTAGAGACATCATTCTCTCTAACTCTCAACTGATGATAACCGGTCCTTAGATCAATTTTACTAAACCAACATGCTCCCCGTAATTGATCAAATAAATCATCAATTCACGGTAATGGATACTTATTTCTAATTGTCGCTTTATTCAACTCTCGGTAGTCAATACATAATCAAAGTGAACCATCCTTCTTCTTAAAAAATAATACTGGATCTCCCCAAGGGGAAGTACTACGACGAATAAATCCTTTGTCCATCAATTATTGGATCTGCTTTTTCAGTTCTCGCATTTCTATAGGAGCCATACGATAAGGTGCCCTAACAGTCGGTGCGGTATCCGGTAGTAATTTTATACAAAACTCAATTTATCTATGCGGGGGAAGCCCCGGAACCTCGTTAAAGATATTTTCAAATTCTTCCACCACCGATATCGAATCCAAGCGGTTACCCTCATCGGTATGATCCTCTTCCTGCAAACCAGAAAAATAAGCTTTTGGAGGAGCCTCTTTTGTAGTCGTAATAACAAAGAATTTTTGTTCATCGGTTATCGAGAACACTACAATCTTTTTTTGACAATCCAAAAATGCATGATACGCCGATAACCAATCTATTCCCAAAATGACATCATAACCAACCATATCAAGTACAAAGAGGTCAATAGGAAAATCTAAACCCCCTAACTGAATAATGTGACATCACAGATAGAGGAGTCTCGCAAAGAACAGGTTCAATACACAATTCACACATAAAAGTAGTAGCAACAAAAGAATGAGTTGCACCTGAATCAGATAAAAATTTTCCAAGCTTGTCGTGGATGAGAAACATACCTTCCACAACTCAGTCGGTTACTTGCTCTTGTCGAGGCACTAGTGCATGAAATCTTCCTTGAGTTGGGTTGCTCTTATTATGTCCATTATCTTGGTTTTGGTATCTTTGATGCGTACTTTGAGCATCCCTAACGTGTCCTTGGTAGTCACCCGTTGTCTTAAATTGTGGGTGAAGCATTGGTTATGATAATCAGCCTTTTTGTGTCCATCCTCCTTACAATTAAAACAATAAAAAGGAAAAGATTTTACATCTCCCATTTTCTTATCCTGGTCCTTATAGTTGTCGGTCCTTGGTCTCTTACGACCATTTTTATTATTTTTATCTCCGTAATGCTGGTAATTATTCCCTTGTTTCCCGTAATTTGACGTTTTCTGCCTATCTTATGTGGTTTTTCTATGTTTCAACCAATCGGATTTAGTCGCTCTAGCACTCTCAACAACTTGGTGGAATGTCGGGAAACAATGACTAACCACCTTGTAACGAATATGGTCATCAAGACCCTGCTCAAACTTCCTAGCAGACTTTTCTTCATCCAATATCATAAACATCGTGAAAAGAGATAGACTAATGTACCTATCAAGGTAATCATCCACCAACTCCCCTCTAACTTATCCTACATCGACAAAATCCTTAATCTTTTTAGTTTTAACAGTCGCTGGGAAATATCTCGCATTCAAACGTTCACAAAACTAAATGTATGTTAAAGTATCCAAATCTAATCATATTGACTTATTTTTCCACCACTTTTTTGCTTCACCAGATAATTGAATAAAAGTCAGTTGCTGCCTTTGCACTTGGGTACACCTCATAGCCATAAAAATCTTATCCATATTTTCCTTTCACTTGTCCACTACAAGTGGGTCAGTTGAACCTTCGAACGTAGGTGGTTTCAACCTAATAAACTTTTCTAATAAGTTCAACCATTATGTCTGGGCTCCAACACCTTGTTGGTTATCACCATTCAGATTCCCACCTGGCGACGGCGGTGCATTGTGATTCCCATTCTGGTTTTGAATGAGAGTCGTAATAGTCGCGGTCTAATTTGTCATTTCCTCAGTCATCAACCTCATCATCTCCATAACGTTTGGAGCTTCCACATTCCCACTACCTCGAGTATTGGATGTATTTCTAGCCCCTTTTCTTCCTCTTCCTGACATGACTGTTAGGAAAACGAAGGACACATTAACCATACATTTTACTACGAGAAAAGAAACCAACTTACGTTATACGTAAGAATTGACAAAATCCTAAGTGCCTAATTTAAGTGTGCCTCACAATGCCACTTGTCCTCGAGGACATGAACCAGATGCTCTGATACCAATTGTGATAACCCTGAATTAATAACAATCGGCATGTTATAACCCCGACCTATACCTCACGATAAGGGTGACCTATCTAGCCAAAAGTAGACTATATTATCTCATACCTTCTATACACACCTGTATAATGAAATTTTACCTATAATTATTGGGTGCCGGGTATCACCAAAATTACCTAAATTTTTTAGGAGGATTGTAAATATGAAATAAAAAAAAAGATTATAAAGATGAAAAGATTATATGGAGTGTAAAATTAATAAGGAATTTAATTTTTGGAGCCAAATATATTTTATTTTAAAAGGAATGAAAGATCAAGAAGAAAGATATTTAAAATTTGTTTCCTAATTATATAAATATTTTTTAATATTTTAAATTGGATCTCGTTGAAAATTAATCATAAGTGTAAAAGATTTAAGGGTATATTTGAGAGTTTATTGAAAAATACGACCATAAACAGAAGCTGGACACAATTTTGAAACCGACGAAAATGTAATAGAGGACGGAAACAATGAGACGGATCAAGGGAGTATATACAACTGGTTTATCTTCGGTTACTCTAATTACAATAAATTTGTTTAAATGTTTGTCACTAATATTAAATAGAACATGCACTAAACCGATCTCCTTTGATCATGAAATATTTCTCATTAAATTACTTTCCAAAACAAAGAAATATCTTTTGTTACATCAATAGTTTCCAACTGGCAACAAAACACGCAAGCTCGGCAAACACCTTTGCTTTTGATGGTTAAAAATCTAAACCAATACATATTGGAAAATGTCTTAAATTATTCGGTATGGTGTAGTGGGCAACTTGTTGATTATAATTTTTTAGAAACAAGTAAAATTCTTATATATATATATATATACATGGGAGCAGTTTATATTACCAGATTACTTGGTGGTTATGCCAAAATAAATCAAACAAATTAGGTTACAAAATTATAGTGTGGTCATCTCAAAATAAAGCCAGCATACTAAGTTACAAGCATGCAACTTTGAGGGGCTACTGGGGGCAAGAATTAGGGTTGCAGATGGAACGGTTCGGTTCGGGTTTTGAATCAATCAAAACTAATAAACTCGGTTTAGTGATTTGAAAACCGATGTCACCATTAGTCAAATTCGGTTCGGTTATAGTCCAAGCTGAATCAGTTCGGTTTATTATTGTTAGGTTTTGATATACCGATAAAAAATAAAACTTTCAAGTTTGTTAGGGAGGAAGAAATACACGTAGTGATCAGAAAGAAAAAACTTATAGTAAATATTTTTAACATATTACAATATAATAAGTATGACTATTTTGCATAAAGAATTCGAAAAAATATAAATTGTTTCGACTAATTTGAGATTAGCCGGAAGGAAGGGTAAGTATTAGAACTATAATTTTTAACATCCACGAATATAATATACTAAAATCTAACGACCCTTATTAATCGGTTAAAATCTGCGGTTTCAGTTCGGTTTTAGGGGTAAACCAAAACCGAACCGAGATACGTCAGTTTTTCATAATCTTAAACCACTAATTACCGCTAATTTAACCATATACGGTTCAGTTCGGTTTTTCGATTTTACCCGTTGATAACAAGAATATCCCTCCAAAGTCATAACGTTAATATTTTCCAACAAAAAGCATGTTGCAACGTAGAGTTATAAATATGAATAACACTCTTTGTGTGATCTGTAATAATAATGAAGAGACCAACAACCATTTCTTCTTACATTTTTATACAACTTTTTTTCGACATAGAAGATCTTCTGTTGTCGACAGTGACATAGTTATTCTAACACTATATCTCATGATTTTAGCACTAATAAGTTAATTGAAGCAAAATTATAATGAATTTGAAGTTAAATTTTGATTAAAGATATTATTATTACATTTTAAATACATTCATACTAAAATTTAATATATTTCAAGATACCAAACCTCATTATCTACCAATTTTAATGTCAACCGTTCTATTTTAACTATTGATTTTCAAAATGATAGGTGGTGGTATTATACGTTTCAGATTTTTCTTACTATCAAAACTGAAAACAATGACACCGAGTAAGCCGCATAAAATTGATAATGTACAATTGGTTTATCTTCGGTTACTCTAATTACAATAAATTCGTTTAAATATTTGTCAATAATGTTAAATCGTTAATCATGTAAGATTTCTCATTAAAATTGTTCCCAAAACAAATAAATATTGTTTGTTACATCAAAAGTTTTCAACTCACAACAAAACACGCAAGCTAGGAACACAGCCTTGCCCTAGATGGTTAAAAATCTAAACCAATACATGTTGGAATATGTCTTAAATTATTTGGTACGGTGTAGTAACCAACTTTTTGATTATAATATTTCAGAAATAACTAAAAGTCTTATGTATATATATATATATGTGGGAGCAGTTATGTAATATCCAAATTCGGAAGGTAGAGTCCGCCGAGTGGAATATAGGTAAATGGTTTATCCTTTCCTAAAAACGAGGTCTTTTCAGCATAATTGGCTCCATAGTTAGTAAAAAACTCTGTTGTTAAATATGCTCAGGCTGGGAGCAATCTAGGGATGAGTGATCTTCCAGAAAACTGCTACTAAATGATCGCAACGGTGTCGATTGAAAAACCTCATACATCCAGATGACCGCAGTGGTTAAGTGGGGACAATATCGGTGGAGAGTCAGGTTATTACAAGTTTATATTACCAGATTACTAGGTGGTTATGTCAAAATAAATCAAACAAATTAGGTTACAAAATTATTGTGTAGGCATGTCAAAATAAGCCATCGAACTAAGTTACAAGCTATCATGCAACTTTGAGGGGCTACTATGGGAAAAAATTAGGGTTGCACATGGTACGGTTTGGTTTTTAACTCAAGCGAAACAAATAAAACTCGTTTTTAATGATTTGAAAACCAATGTTACCATTAGTTAAATTTGGTTTGGTTTTAAACCGAGCCAAATCGGTTCGGTTTATTACTGTTATAGGTTTTAGTAAACTGATAAAAAATTAAACTCTCAAGTTTGTTAGGGAGGAAGAAATACACGTAGTAATCAAAAAGATAAAACTGATAATTAATATTTTTAATATATTACAATACAATAAATATGAGTTTATTTTGGAGAAAGAATTTAAAATAATATAAATTGTTTCGACTAATTTGAGATTAGCCGGGAGAAAGGCTAAATATTTGAACTATAATTTTTAAGCCCAGCTGCGTCAGGGAAAAGAATAGAAGAAGTATCTGACTCCTTCATGCATGCTCCACTTGGCTCGGTGGGATATAACTCAGTTGGTAGAGCTCCGTCTTCGTAGTTGGGTCGTTGCGATTACGGATTAGATGTCTAATTGTCCAGACGGTAATGATAGTATTTTGTACCTGAACCGATGGCTCACTTTTTCTAAGTGATGGGAAGAGGACCGAAATATACCACTAAAAGATTATAATTTACTAAGATATAAGACCCTTATTAAAAGAACAAAAACAAAATTGTAACATACACAATAATTACTCACCAATTGAAGAAACCTTAAAGTAAGATTCAAAACAATCAAAACTTCACCTTTTTTAAATGTCTAGCTTTGATAATATCTTCGGAAACTTGAACATGATATTTCTTACCAATTCGTTCATCAATGATTGTTAATGAACCTTTTACCAGTGTCCATTAATGTTGCCCATTTACTTAGCCCAAATGCCCGTTTCCAATTTTAGTTATATAATATACTCAATAGATTAATTTCTTTTTCGTACACCGACTTTTATTATTGTCATAGAGAAATTCTCCCATTCTAGCTTATATGCCCCCTTATGTTCCCCATTCAACATGCTCATATAGTTTTCAGTCTTAAGGTGGCGTCTACCTTTCTCTTATCCAGAGCTTCCACACTATGTTTGTATTGGCTTTCCCCCTTGTTAAGGGATAATGAAAGATATCGGGTTCAAAAAACGAAACAAAATGTTGGTAGGAGCATTTATAGAGCTGCAGGGCTTTAGTGGCCTACCTGTGAAGTACATAAAAACTCGAGGAAAGAGGGAGAATGCACGGTAACTGGTGAACCAATATGGCCGTCTAACTTTCTTTCGGGTGAAGACCCACTCACCTAGAAAAAGAAGACGACTCATACAAGAGATTGGAGCTCCTCGTATGAGTACCTTGTTTCGACTTTTATTCTATAAAAATACAATTTTACTAACCATATAGAGAAATTATAAAATATTTTCTTATCAGATGATTTATTTTTAAAATAATCATATGGGTATTTGTTTATAATTATATAACCTTTTTTCTTACAAAAATACATTTATTTATTCAAGGCCTGCCCCGTCCTATTTTTCCAAGACCACGTTACAAAACAGGCTTGAACAGATCATATAAGTTCAGTTTGCAACAGAATCTATCCCGTGCTAGCCCATCTAATTTAATAGGCCAGAGATAGTAAGGGCCAACCTGCCTTTACCATGAATGGAAATTACTAATAAGTACTAATATTGTGAGCCTAGTTAATGGTAGGTCCGTCCATTAAAAGCTTATTAATTATAGGTCATTTTTTTTAACAAATTATAATTTTGGACCCAAATACTTAATCATAGGCCAACCACACGTGTATTCCAAAATCACATTTTTAAAATATTCTTATGATACCCTAGATATATATAACAATTGCTAAACTAAATTCATTTCATTTTTGATGTTTTCCTTTCAATCTCCCAGATCCAAATCGAAGTTGCTATAAGAGATTTTTTTTTTTTTGGATTTTCATCACCTAACGCGAAATTAGTTATTTCGGTCTTGTTTGATTAGCCGAGTTAGTTTTTATGTTGTTTCATATTTTTTTGAAGCTATTTGGATTCTGATTTTCATTAGTGGCGAAATTCAATTGAGATACTGTGTATGAAGTTGTTGCTTCTTACCGATCAAGGTAATCAACCAAGAACTAGTCAAGGTATTTAGTTTTTATTTGATTCTTAGGTTGATTTTTCTATTTACTTTAATCTTTTGTTGAAAATCTTATATTTTGTCTAGATAACTTTGTTCTTGTAATTTTTCTTTTAATATTTTTAGGATCTAATCATTTGTTGATGTTTTATTATTTTTCGATCTTAATGCTTGATTAGTTGATTGTTTATTTCATTTTTATGAAAGTGTCCAGATCTAAATGGATAATCACGTTTTTTGTTCATTTCGTTACTAAATTCAATAATATTAGTTTCATTTTGTTGGTTTTAGGTTTGTTTCAGTTTTTTTTTGTGTGTATGATCTAGCTGTACATATTATGAATATTGGAAAAAAAAAACTGTTTTGATTTTTTTTTTTACATGCATTTGATTTTTAGATTATGAATCATTAATACATATACGAAGTACCGAAGATGACATCGTTTTTTTGTATCTATTAGTTGTTTAAAAAATATCTCTTTTTATGTATATATGTTTGTGCTAATTATTCATTGTTTTTTTTTCCCGCAGGTTCATTGTTTCTTAATTATTTGATTAGTTTGTGGATTGTGGTTCGATTGATAATTTCATGTTAGTTTCATGTAACATTATGTTTATTTATATGATTTTAAATGAGTATTTATGTTTTGTTAGATTCCCATGAGTTTGCTATCTTTGATGTTCAGTTTTTATTTTCACAGCTAAATCGGTTCATATTAGTTGTACTGTTGTTTTTTTTGTTGTGCCTTATCTGTATGTGTTATATTTTTGCATAATGAGTATCATATTGGACATTTTATGTTAATTTTCTTTTTTTATAATTTTTTTCAGTGTTTTTTGACTTTTGTTTTTTTGAATATGTGTTTATATAGTTTGTAATGGCTTTTTGATTCATGAGATCATATGAGATGGTTTTTTCTGATGTTAATATTCAAAAGTGAAATCAGTGCATATTCCTTGTATTGTGTGTTTTTAGTCTATTATTCACGGTTGTTTCTCTGTTTAAAGTTTTTTATCTTATATTTGTGACATATTTACAGGTTCAACATGTCTGGTATTGGTTCTCATCAAAATATGTCTTGCAACTCACATGTTTACCACAAACAACATCATTTTTCTTATTTGGTTACCTTTGCTTCAACAATGAGGATTTAAAGTTTTGTGTTTGTGCAACATTGAGCATGTTGAGTCCTTTCGATATTGTGATTAATTTTTTTCAAGATGGTGATAAAATACTTGTTCAATATTATGTCTTTTTTCTTCAGTACAACTATTATATACTCTTTTATTTTTTTTCAAGAACAAAGTACTATGCACTCAGTTGAAGAGATTATTTTTGAGATTTATATTAAGAGATTAAAGTTTTAGCATTATTAAGTTTGAGAATTATAAATTTTAAGTTTTTTTTCCCCAGGTTTTTTCCAATACAGGTATCATGTACTCTTTATATTATGTACTCAGCTATTATGTACTGTTATAATATGAATTTGTCAGGGTTTCATGTTTTAGGGTTTCATGGTTAAAGGTTTCAAGGTTCAGGGTTTCAGGATGCAGGGTTCACCCTCAAACCCTGGATCATGTTCCCTTCCTAGCACATATCAGTATGAAGTAAAATAAAAATTTAAAAGAATGAACATAAAGTACAACTATTATGTATTCTTTTATTTTTTGAGGAACAAAGTACTTTGTACTCAGTTGAAGAGATTATTTGATAGATTTATATTAAGAAATTAAGATTTTAGCATTATTGAGTTTGAGAACTATAAAATTTAGGTTCTTTTGTAAAGTTTTTTTACAATAAAAGTATTATGTACTTTTTATATTTTTTTCGGGACAAGGTAACTTGTACTCAGTGAATAGATTATTCACTTTTTTTATGTTGAGTATTATGTTCTCAGTATGTTCTATTAATTTTTCTAATGAAATACACAACAAACACCATAAATCACCGCACACTCACAGATTAAGTAGAGAAACAAACACCATATATTCATAGATAACTGTTCGAACTGCACATTCAACAAAACTACTAAAACAACTAAACATTATAGCTAGTAATTAACTACAATATGTTATAAGATCATTCTTATCATGCTAATAAATAAAGCTAATTCAAAATAAGCCCAAGTTTTTTCAGTATAGATGATATGTACTATCATATATGAGGATAACAGTCTGTTTCATCAGTTGGTTTCCAACTCTGTTCAGGCGGAGTTGCTGAAAGCATCTTGCAACTAAAGAGACCCTTTTCTTCTGCATCTTTAACTGGAGTTATTCATCATCTCCCAAACTCTCGTGGACTTGGAGTATGGGGTTTTAATCAGTATGGGAGATATATATTGGTTGATCATTGTGTCTGAAACAAAAAAAATCACATATGCAAGTATAAACAATGGGTTTTCACCAGTATGGGAGATATGTACTGCAAATTCATAATGTCTAAAACAAAAGACAATCATATATGCAAGCGTAAACTAGGATTTCCCCATTATGGATATGAGAGACATATACTAATAAATTATAATGTCAGAAACAAAGACAATCACATATGTAAGCATAAACAATATTTTTTTCACAAGTATGAGAGATACGTACTGCAAATTCACAATGTCTAGAAAAAATAAAAGCAAAGGAAACTATTATATATGCATTGAAGGATCATAAAACTTGTATTTTTCAGTAGAGAATATATGTACTGCTGATTCACATTATCAAAAGCAAAATAAACTATCATATTTGCACCGATGGATCATATTAGTCAAAGTGAACTAGGTTTTTTCAGTACAACATATATGTACTTCTAATTTGCACTATCAAAAGCAAAAGAAACTATCATATGTGCACCAATGTAACATATTAGTCAAAATAAACTAGGTTTTTACAGTACAACATGTATGTACTACTGATTTATGGTGTCAAAAGCCAAAGAAACTATCATATATGCACTGATGGATCATACTAGCCAAAATAAACTAGGTTTTAACAGTACAACAGATATGTACTGCTAATTCACACTAGCAAAAGCAAAAGAAACTATCATATATGCACAGATGGACCATATTGGCTAGGTTTTATTAGTACAACATATATGTACTGCTAATTTATACTGCTAAAAGCAAAAGAAACTATCATACATGCACCAATGTAACATATTAGGAAAAATAAAACTAGGTCTTTTTCAGTACAACAAATGTGTACTGCTGATTTGTATTTCCAAAAGCAAAATAAACAATAATATATGCACCAATGGATCATATTAGCCAAAATAAACTAGGATTTTTCAGTACAACGTATATGTAGTGTTGACTCATACTATCAAGTTCAACTGCATGCCAAAATAAATGATGAATCTATGAATACAACAAAATTAAACCAGGTTTTTTCGACACAACATATATGTAATGGTGAATCTATCTCCTAGAACACAAAATACAAACTGCATGTTACTTATTATGGTTATTCAAGCACTTTCATCATTTTTGGAGATATGTTCTGGTGGATTTATGTTATAGAAAACCAGAAACACAAACCACATGTCACTTATGATGGTTATTCAAGCATTTTTCATTAGTATTCGAGTTATGTACTGGTGAATCCATCTCCTAGAATACTGTCGTACTGCTGATTTGAACTGTTAAAAACAAAACAAACTATCTTATACGCACGGATGTATCAAATTGGTTAAATAAGCTAGGGATTTTTCGATACAACAAATATGTACTGCTGATTCATACCTTTTTTCTACTACTTTTTCAGCAGATGTATATGTAGACTTCTTCTCCTACTTCTCAAACCAGAACGTCTAGGTCATCTACTGTTTTTTTTTTTAATCATATATGTAGATAAAGTAGGGTTTTAGCGTTTTTCATATAATCTCGGTGGGTAACAATATCATCATCTAATGATGGTCTGATTTTTATTTATTTTTATTGATGATTGGAAGAATGAAAAAGAAAGAGGAAAAACGAAGAGAGAAAAAGAACATATAAAAATTAAGTTTTCAATGAGGAAAAGAAGAATATCGAGTGATATCATAAGCGTCTAGACACATACGTTTGATAACATGGAGTATTTATTGTCGTTTCCATGTTTTAATTAAATTAGAATCTCCGGATAAAAAAAATTATGATGGATCCTGCAATAAATATTTATTTAGACCTAGGACCAAACAATAAATTTCCCTCTTTAATTAATGGATTGGGCGCCCACCCCGGCCCAATTTTCACCCTATGTAGGTCAACAAAAAAAAACCCACTAGTCATAAACCTCACTCCCTCATTACTGCCTCCCACAATACCATTCAACACGTGTCCTCTTTCTCCTTACACTTGCCACCACGTATCATCCTCTTCTTCTTCTTCTTCTTCTTCTTCATGAAATCATCACTCTCCTCTCCTCTCTCTACAGCTCAAAAAATGAAACCCTAGAAACCTCCAGGAGTAAAGAACAAAAATGAGAACACCCAGGCGCACATTAGCAAGTACTTCACCATCATCACCTCCATTCTCTTCATCCTCCTCTCCACATCCATATTATCATCAGGAGTATGAAGATGAAGATGAAAACAACAAGCTCCTAAGTTTATTCAAACCAATCACATCATTATTCATCAAAATGATTTCATTTCAATTAGGTTTTTTCTCGTACTGTATATCATCATATCTCACTAAACCCATAATCACATTCATATCAATGGCGTCTGATTCACTTCACCGTGCTGACGTGGCGAGAGAGAAAACGGAAGATGTTGTGTTGTCAGCTAGTAAGGTACCATCTCGTGTTGCTGAGACGGGTGAACTTTTCTTGAAAAAAATCGGGTTTGGATTATTAGGTGCTATTTATATGGGTTTAGTTTTGATCGTGATTATGTTTTTTTCGGTTTTATTCGGAGTCGGATTAGTTAGATATTGGGTTGAAGAACCAGTTTTTGTGAAAGAAGTGGTTTATTTTGATTATACTGAAGTCAATCCAACGGCTGTGTTGACTTTTATTGATGGTGGTGCTAAGAATCCCAAGAAGATGAAAAGAGCTATTCCTGTTGGACATACTTTTGATGTTTCTTTAGTGTTGTTGATGCCGGAATCTGATTTTAACCGTCAGATTGGTGTTTTTCAGGTAATTTTACACGTCCATATTTATTTTAGTTTCTTACTTGTACTGTTGTGTGGAAACCATTCCCTGTCATGTTCAGGCAGTGATGTGCCGAATGCTTGCACTTGAGTTTGGGTGCTAGAGGCTAGAGAGACTCATACTGGGTTCAATGCAAGGATAAAAAAAAACGAAAATGATAGAATGCGTGCGTTTTTTGGTGCATGCATGTACACCATCCTAAATTGATCGATTCATCCCAATTGGATCGCATTCACCGAACAGTTGTCAGTCCAACGGTGATTAGGGTCTAGCATGCCTGGCGTGCACCAAAAAGGGCGTGCATTCAGCACGACTCGTAAAAATGCTTGGTATGTACATATCTCGACATTTAATTCCTAAAAATGCTGAGTATGTTCACATCTCTACGTTTTAGTTCACATTGAAGCTCGGAGGTCTAAATACCATTTACATTGAGAATCATTCCACACAAAACTTGTAACTCCACCTGTTTGGTTGATAATACCGATTCCTCAAAAGTTTGTATGTCGATCTGGATTTCAAAATGCAGTGCGGCACACTAATCATGTGTTAATGTATGACTTCTCTTAGGCTGTACGAGCTCACTTTTAGACTACCAGAATGATTTTGTGGTTAGTTAGGGAGCATAAATGATAACAGGCTAGGCATACATGGAGCTGCATTGACTCTTTAGCTGTGGGCCCTTAGGCTTCACAAGCTGCATCCTTTCTTTGGCCGTGGTTCCTTAGAGCAGGCATGCACCTTTTGTGGTCCATTTAGCATACTCCAAAGAAGAAACACTAGCTATTCAACTAAGTTTTGAAGTACTACATGCTACAATACATTTAGATGACTACATTTTGAAGTAGAACATGTTTACAGTACTATGTGCAACGTCTAGCTTTTAAAGTACTTGCAGCACTACAGTAAGCTAATTCCAACCTTAAAAAATTGATCAATTGCTTTACACATTGTTTCTCAGGTGGCAGCAGAGATTGTGTCCTCGACAGGCAACATTCTGGCAAGATCAAGCCAACCATGTATGTTACGGTTCCGAAGCTTTCCCATTCGATTGACGAGAACATTTGTAATGGGTGTTCCACTCTTGCTAGGAATTTCAAGCGAAACTCAAAAGTTAACTATTCCAATATTACATCACATAGAAGGAAATCCAGCAACATGGGCAATCAAAGCAAAGTTGCAACCAAGAGCAGGAACTTTTGCCTTACCAGAGTTATATTCGGCAGAAATCTTAATGAATTCACATCTTCCTTGGTCAAAGCAGTTGGTTCATAATTGGAAATGGACTTTCTATGTATGGACTTCATTATATGTTTACATCATGCTCTTGATTACACTATTTTGTTGCTGTAAGCAAATATTCTTGCCAACAACGAGAACGACAGCAACAACACGCTTTGGCGCCAGAATTGGTGACCGTGATTATGTTAGGAGGTGGTCGACTGCTGTGGAAGTTAAGGATCTGGGCAGTACTGGAAGGGGTGTTGATAGGGATGTGCCTGTATCAGATTTTGTAGAAAGATGGGAAAAAATTAAAAGAAAAAGAAAGGCATTATGCCATGATGAATTGTTCAGTGAAACGGTTGGTTCTTCCGCTTCCAGTGTTACGTATTATAGGGATGATATGAGTACTAGTGATCAAGTTGTTGATGATTATGGTGGGTTTGCAGCTGATGAAGAATCCTTCTGTTTAGGTGGTTAACATCAGTGGTCGATTTCTTTGATGCCCCGCCGCATGCTTCTCTTGTTCTCCAACCTAAAAAGTGTTGTTCAGTGTTCATATTGTACATATGTGAACCTAATTCACTGTACGCTCTTTGTGAGTTACGGAAGACATGTAATCCTGTAGCTACACCAAATGTGTATTAGATCTTCTGTAATAATCAGCTCAAAAGTACCAGATTTTCCCCATAGTTCATTTCCGCGATTACTTTTGTGGAAAAATTAACACTGGGCAACTCTAGCTTGCTACCAATTTAGCACTACCGAATTGAGGAGTTGACTCTTGAATTACATGGATTTTTTTTTTTACTACTAGAAGTCACTCTGAAATTTGAAGTTATTTTTTTTCTTTACCTTTGAAAATGATGGTACTTGTAAATAAACAAACATTAATGTCCTATCATCATATAATGGTTATTGCGCCACCCGTTCACTATCTCATTTGATTCCTCCATAAATTTCTTTGATAACTCTCGTGCGCGAGTCTTTTGTTCCTTAGAAAGCTCCTCACATTCCTTCGGCCTCCTTATACGCTGGTACTCTTTACAGTTCGTAGTCCTCCGCATCAGTAAACTCCACAGCACGTCGTTGTTCAATCGTCTGTTGACTCCTAGCAGGATCATCCTTGTTGAGAGAATCCTTCAGTTCACTTACTGTTTCCATGCTCTGTCCAATACAGTCGCTTGAATCCTTCGGTTCACCTACTTGTGCCCACACGTGCATAAAAACTTTATCGCCATGAAAATTTTCGTGTTGAAATGAGCAACTAGCAGCTCCTTCTCTAGATTGATCTCCCTTCCTTGTAAGTTTACTAACAAGCTTCTTTTTAGCCGCCTTTTTTGTTCCCCCGAACTCCTCTTCCAGTCTGAATTACTGCACCTTCAAACCAATCGATTTCATGATCTGATGTAAACTTAATGAGAGCAGTTTTTCTGAAGATCTTGAGAGGATTCCCAACTTGTTTGCGTTTCTTCACTATCTCTGCAACTATCTCTGCAGCAGCCTGGGTAAAGTCAAGTATGACACCCATTGCTGAAATCCGAAATGCAGCCTTATTATCTGCCAGATTATGTACAGCAACAAGGCCGGTATCCTGAGGTGCAAGAGGACCCCAAATCATTGCAAGAAAATCTGTGTGCTTGGGAATGTGATGGATTCGATGCAAACGATTGCCATCGTCTTCCTGGGCATAAATGGGTCTGGTCTGGTAACGTCTCCAACCAACTGAAACAATGATCGGGTCTATTGTCTTCAATAATTTCACATGCCAGCTATGTTGCTTAAACCTTGCCTGCATATATCCAGCATTCTCCTCTTCAAGACTGATACCTCCAACGAGAATAGGGCCATAGGAATCAATATTTAGTCAGCGCAAAAGGAACATCACAAACCTCCAACTTTAAATGCTCTAAATCCCTCGATCTCCAATCGGTTTACCTCATCAAGATCGTTCAGTTCATCTATATATTCCACACCCTTGTCATAGAGAAGATCCCCAAGACCAGATATTGGTGCATAAAAGAGTCTTTCCTTGTCACCCACTCCCTTCATTTTGGTAGCAGATGATAAAGAGCAGGGATCAGCTAAGCTTGTAATAGCATATAAAGGGAAATCACCAACACCAGCAATATGCATCTTAGTTCCTCTCTTAAGATTACTGCCCCGAAGATAACCGTACATAACTATGTTTCTATTGCATCTTTTGTAAATGTGCACTCTTTCTGGAGAAGTAACATCTTCAAAATGATCGACAAGCACATAAGGATGTGTAGTTTGCCAAGACAAAGGATTGAATTTTATAACTGTTATGAACTTTGCTAGTTTGCGAATTTGATTGGCCATGTACATTCCGTTATCAAGACACGATAAGTAGAATAGTTGTGCTCCATCGTATATTTCGTTCCAGAACTGGCGACTGAGGCGCTGCTTGGTTTTAGTTAGATTTCCTTTATCTTGGAACTTATCAAGATGTGAGAGAATCCCAATAACATTTGGAGAGCTGTGAACTTGTACAAGATTGAAGAACTCAAATGTTTCCATTTCAAACCTAAAACTTGCATCAATACATAATAACACCAAATCAGCGTATTTCGCAGCATCTATCATGCCATTAACATCATTCGGGCACTCCACAAACTGTAGCTTACCTGATACCAATGTAATAGGGCCTCGAATGTTATTCAGATACTGCCTAGTAAAATCCTCCAGTAGAGATTTAATCAACAAGGATTTCCCAACATTGGGAGGTCCTTGGACTACAATAACGTATGGGACCGCTTCTTCTTCTTCTTCGAGATCAATCGTTGATAAATCAAGCCTGTGTTGTTGTTCCTCTTTCTGATCATCTTCTTCTTCGTCGTCGTCATGAATTGTTGTTTGTTTGTCATGAATTCTCAGATTACCCCCCAGCATACATTTAATAAATCTACCTTCGTATTGATTAGTAATAGAAGAAAAAGAAGAAGAATCCATTTCAACCCTAGATAGATTAAACGAGAAGAACTAATGGTGAACTTAATGAAGATAATACTCGGATTGGTGAACACTTGGAGGAATTTTACAAACATTTGTATACCGAAGACAACCACGACAGACCCTCCATGGAGGATATCCAGTTTTTTCAATTGGATCCAGCTTAATCCCTCGTTCTTGAAAGAATCATCACTGAAGAAAAGTCTTAGCTGCTATGAAAGAAATGGACCATAATAGATCCCAGGACCTGATGGCTTCCCAATTGAATTTTACATTCATTTTTAGGATATTATCAAGGAGGAATTTATGAAGATGGTCAGTTTTTTTGAAGAAAGAAATTTTTTGGCTGAACAATTCATTTATCAGTTTATTTCTAAAAACTGACAACGTGGAAGAGGTAAAAGATTTTAGATCAATTAGCCTTATCAACACTAGCTACAAGATCATCTTTCATGTTCTTTCTTCTAGACTGAAAAGGCAGCTTCCCAAGCTAATTTCTGAATCCCAAAATGCTTTTGTTGCTAACAGACAAATAACATATTGTATACTTCTTGCAAATGAGTGCATCGATTCTAGAATAAGGGGAACAGAGCCTGGGTGGGTCTTTAAATTGGATGTAGAGAAATTTTTTTGGTTTGGTCCCATTTGTATTAAAGAATGAAAGAGCTACAAAATAGGTTACAAATATTTGGGAGCAGCGTGGCTCCGATACTTAGCTAGAATTAAAGGCTAAAACATTTTTGGCCTACAATTACAAGGTGGACTCCTCACGTCACTCTATTTATTGGATGTCTTTGCACCCTTGGCTTTTGCACCGATAGCTTTGACTTTAACTTTGGCTTTGCCTTTCTTCGCTGCCCTCTTGTATTCTTTGTCCCAATCAATACTGATTGGCAGCCTAAAGTCTTCTTCATCCAAGTACCCATCTTCAATATACTCCCTGAGTATAGCTTCATCCTCAGTGCAAGGCCATGGCCAACCCTTGGTAGCCTTATCAGCTGTGCCCTTATTTTTTGCAGCAGTAGCAGCCTTGCGTTCAGCGGCAGCAGCTTTGGCCTTGATAGTTGCCTTAGCTTGCATAATCCTATTTCTTTCCTCGGCCATATCGGCTTCCTCGGCCCAATTGAGCCTTGTGGGCGTCCTTAAGTCTTCATCTTTCAAGGGCGCTTCATGCACAGCAGACCCATGTTCCTCTTCATCATCCCATGACTCATCGGATGAGGTAAGCCTCTCCCTATCCGGAACGTAGGCCTCATTGTCCGAGCCCATAATTGCATTAGGCTTAGTTGGCTGATGAGACTTGACCGCGTTATTGCTTTGGTCATGCATTATGGCAGCCTCCTCAGTGCCATCCTCTGCTTCATTTGCTATAATTTGAAAGCTATTTGTGTTGCTGGCTTTACCTTGTGGTGCACCTGCCCTTGGCGTCGTCCCCTTTTTGTTGGGTGCATGTTTCCTCCTTGTAGCAGTGATAAAGGCCTCCTCATTCACGTGCATAGCTTCCTCTCCTATGGTCACGTCTCTTTCAATGTTGGTTTTACCCAAATGCACAGCCTCACATGTAATGTTGACTGCTGCAATGTCACATTCGACCCGTGACTTAGCTAGCTGTTGGCATGTGCTGTTGCTGTGCACAACATCACGTGAACAGCCAGTTGGCTCTCTTGGTATGTCGCTTTCAGAGTTGGGTTTACCCAAATGCACAGCCTCACATGCATTGTTGACTGCTGTAGGGTCGCTTTCGGCTCGTGTCATAGCTAGCTGTTGGCATGTGCTGTTGCTATGCACAGCATCACGTGAACCACCAGCTGGGTCTCTTGCTATGTCACTTTCATTGGCTATATCAACCCTAGCACTGGCCACCTTGGAGCGTGCATTACCTTCCAATATAGTGTTGTCACTTTCTTGGGTAGCTGTGCATGCTTTGCTAGCAGCAGCATCACGTGGAGCTGGCCCTTGTGAGCTGTCCCGCACATTGACCAAAGCATCAGTTGCACTATTCATCATCTTCCTCCCTTTGCATTTAGCCAAAGTATGGCCTACGATCTTGCAATTTTTGCAGAATTTTGGTGCTATGGGGATGTTCACGGCTTGAAGAAATGAATGGCCACCAGCATTGACCCTGACTTGCGTCGGAATCTCCTTGGCGAAGTCTACCTCCACCATAATTCTTGCATAGTTGCCATATTCTTTTGCCAATGTTCTTGAGTCTACAGCCATAGGCGTACCTACAGCCGTGCATATTGACATAACAATCTTCTCGGTCCAGTACACAATGGGGAGATCATGAAGCTGAACCCATACTAATGCCTTCGAAGTTTTTGGCTTGATTGGGTTAAAATGAGGGTGAAAATCCTGAACATGCAGCACTTGATTCCCAACAGCCCACTTACCCTCCTTCCATACTCTTTGCTTATCAATATCATTATCTAGAACTATGGTAAAGTAACCCTTCGACATTGGAACGAAATGGTGATTACCTTTAAGCTTCCATTGTTGCAGCAATGTAGCTTTAATGTCCGCAAACTTCTGATTTTTGAAGTTGAGCCTGCCTATAAGGGAGAACTTCATCTTCTCCATGGCTTGATCATATAGGTCATCGGAGATATCCACCACTAACTGGCCAGCAGATTCTTTGGCCATACATAGGCTGCTGCTACATATATTTGTTGCTTCATTTCTCGGTCGTGGCTTACTAGATCTAGACTTGGCTACTTCAAGAAAAGATTTGGTTGGTATGGAATCTGCTACCACTTGTTGCTCTTCCATTGTTGCTGCCATTAAAGCTTCAAGAGAGAAACTCAATGAATAGCTCCGTGAGGAGAGAGAAACGAGAGAAAATACATGAGTAGCTCTTTTTTAATTGGATGTAGAGAAAGCATATGACAAAATTAGTTGGAGCTACCTTGATAAAGTTATGATCAACATGGTATTTGGGATCAAATGGAGGCGACGGGTGAAGACTTGTATTTCCACAACTCACTTCTCTGTGATTCTTAATGAGAAACCATGCAACATTTTTACTAGCTCGTAGGGTTTGAGACAAGGGGACCCTCTGTCCCCTTTTCTCTTTACTAGTGATGGAGGGATTGTGTCAAATGATCAAGAAAATGGAGAATAAGGGCTGGTATGAAGGGTTCAAAGTGAGTTACAATGGTGCTTTTGTATCTCACTTATTGTTCGCTGATGATACAATGTTGTTTTCAACGGACTCACCAGCACAAATTCATCTTATTCGAGCTTCTCTTATATGCTTTAAGCTAGCATCATGATTGGGTATTAACCATGTAAAAAGTATAGCTATCGCCATCGGAAAACAACGTCAGACGAGGTAATTTCAACTTCTTTAGGTTGTGTACAAGAAACTCAATCATTCAAATATTTGGGGATGCCTACAGGCTCTTCATATAGATGTAAGAGCATTTGGGATCCAATTATAGAGAAAACAACGAAAAGACTACAAGGTTGGCTGTGTAGATATCTCACTTATAGGGGCAGACTGGTACATATCAAAAATGTCCTTATCTCACTTTCTATCTACATGATGAATGTTTTCTCAATGCCAAAGTCAGTGGTTAAGATTCTTAATGGTTTGATGAGAGACTTCTTATGGAGAAACACGTGTGGTAATAGAAAATTTGCATTAGTTGCTTGGTCAAAAGTTTGTACAACAAAGGAAGCTGGTGGTCTTGGGATTCGAAATCTCATAATACTAAATGATTCTCTAATCTGTAAATGGTTGTGGAGATTCTCAGTTGAGTAAGAATCACTTTGAAGGAGGATAATTTTTAAAAAATACGGCAGAGAATCCTATGACTGAGATTCAAAGATCAACAAGATGACGTACGACAAGGGAGTGTGGAGAGGGGTAACAAATAGAACAAATCAGTTTCAGAAGGGTTTGAAATATGTAGTTGGGAAGGGCGAAAACACTAAGTTCTGGTTGGATCACTGGATTGGAGAAGATTCATTTCAAATTTCTTTTCCTGCCTTATTCAAAATTACAAGAAAGCCAACTAGAATGGTCAACAGATTCTACTCAGTGACGACGGATGGATGGATTAACTGAGATCTAGACTTAAGGAGAAGACTTACTGAGTTTGAGATTAGAGAAGCTTATTTACTATGCTCTTTACTTGAGACAGTAATACCCAACAATGAAGCCGACAGTAAACATTGGAAGTGGAGTGAAGATGGATTATTCTCGGTCAAATCTTGTTACATCAACCTAAGTCGACAACTACCCCATCACACCGTTCCCAGTAGATGATGTGTGGAACTCCATGATCCCTCCAAAGGTTTGCTTCTTCGTTTGTCTTATCCACCATAATTCCATTCTAACTCAAGATAATCTTATAAAGAGAGGTAAAAATGTAGTAAATAGATGTCACATCTGTCATAATCAATTGGAAATAGTCAATCATCTTTTTATGACCTGCGCAAGATCAATGGAGGTGTGAAATTACTTCATGGATGAGTTTGGAATCAACTGGGTTAAAAGTGGAGAGGTCACTAATGCTTTTCAAGGACTCAACAAAAACAATTTCTCTTATATGGGGAATTGCATTTGGAATATCCTTCCTTATGCCATTTGTTGGGCTATATGGAAGGAGAGAAATGACAGAACTTTCAATGACACCAAAAAATATTTTAACAAACTAATTCTTGATATAAAAGCTATTATCTTATATTGGGCTGCACCATCTCATGCTCTTAGCTCAATTCGATTTGAGGATATGGTAGTTAGATGGAAAAACATTGTTAGGAAGAGTTAGTTTTAGTCTTTTAGTTTATGTGGTTGGTTCTACACACCAACAGAACCATGGATAAACTTAGCTTATCTTTGTAATTCTTTCATTCTTTTATAATATTTATTATTGTTTTATTGATCAAAAAAAATAAAAAAAATAATTTGCCTATGTTATTAGGGTTAAGTGGCGGCAGTGGGTAAAGAGATTTTTATATATATATTATTGTTGTAGGGCTTTGGGCCCGTGTATATGAGGCCCAATTAGTTAGTTAGGGTTTTTTACTGTGTATAAATGATATTATAACTATGTAATGTAAACGATTCCAATCAATGAAATCTCTCTCTTTATCAGCACGAAAGCTCAGCGCAAATATTTTTTTTTTACTTTCTGTAATTAACCCAAAACTTCCAAAAGAAGTGATGTTTCCTTTCAGAAAACCTAAGACTTTCTCGGTGTGAAATTCATATCTAGTTAAAAATCAAAAACCTAAAACTGTCCCTATCAATCGTTTCCATCTCTAAAAGAAGGTTCTGGTCTCCTGTAACATCAGCTTCCATACCCGTGAAACTAAGAAACTAATCATTACACTTTTAGCAAACAATTGAAGTTGGACGAGAAATCGACTAAGTTTCACTTTCAGAAACTAATTTAATTCATCTTCTAATGATTAAGTCGAATTCGATTGAACATATGTCTTTGAAGATTCATGAAAAATCGAAGGGAAAGATGATGAGATTCAACATCAACAATTGAATCTGAAGATTCAATGATCATAAGCATAATGAAACAGATTTCAGTATCAGCTCAATATTGTACAAGTTAACTATTTACCAATAACAACGTTGTCGATTCACGACGAAAACGAACTGAAGATAACAACTACTAATATCACCAACATCTGTGAAGTCGTATTCACTTGCATAAAAGATAATTATACTTTATCTTCTTTTAGTTTCCTAAATGTTATCTATTGCGTAAATCTGTAAGTGAAGTTCAAATTAGAGGTAGTAATCTTCATTCTTGAAAATCTGTTAAGAATAATCTAGTGATTTTAAAAAAGTATAAGCATAATCTTAGGTTCATACACGCTTGAGACGATGTATAAAAATTGTTTTTGATTTGTACCTATGAATTAACCTCTTTTTAAACTTATATAGCTTCTTGCATCATAGCTTAACCCTAAAGCTTATCTTGTTTAACCTAAAGCTTGCAATAGCTACTATAGATATAGTTCAAAACTTAAGCATAATGTCCATCTATAATTGAGACCTTTTATAACTTATGAGATATAATCCAGACAGTAATTGAGACCTTCTTAAAGCATAATCATAATCTCAGAAGAGCCTATGATTGTATCTATATTTTTCTATGAAGAGCTTGATAAATGTATCCTTCGGCTCATTTGAATTTCAGTGTTAACATGCTTGAACTTTGAACTTATCTCTAGTATTGTCTGTTCTTAACAAATTGTTTTAAGTTCAATTTATATTTACTTTAGTTATTCCAAGTTCAACAACAAGATGCAATACAATTGTAATAACTGAGTTATGATATCTAATTGAAAATTTTTCTTTAATTTATTGTCGGCTCCTCAGATGTCTACAACAGAGCAATAATGAAAGTTGAACTCTTATTTCCTAGTATGAATAGGAGTTGTGCAAGACCTAAAAAGGAACTGAACTCTCTAAGAGACACATATGATCTCATCAACCTATCGCAACTGATATTGAATCCCATAAGAAGATAAGTTTATTCTCTTCTTTAAGTTTCTTAAGTACCATCTTCAAAATATTGCAAAACTGATGCATAATGCCCGCCTTTGAATGAAATATTTTAAAGCTTATCCGTTGCTTCTTAAAGCATAAGCAGTTGTTGAAGCATAATTATGATATGTTGTTTATAATCTTTAATTGCTTTAAAAATTTGAATGAGTTGCTGCCGCATGCTATTGCGATTATTAACCAACCTGCATCATAAATTCCAATTAGATTTGAATAATTAGTGCCTTGCAAGTAGCACAAACGGATAAGATCTAACATGTACTTGTTTAAATTTATTTGAACTCAAACTTTTGAGTTTAAATTTCGGAGACCTAATGTGCAACATTAATCTGAGATTGCAGATTTGTGAAGTCTAACCTTCAAAGACCCTTGATTTGCTAGCGTTAGCTGCACAGTTGGTTGCATATTCATCCTCTCATTGTTGTTGTCGGGAACCAAATGGTTCTTCTGAATGTGCTTCAGAAAGCTGTTTCGTCAATGAAGAGTTCTAATGATCCGTCGACTCTTTCTTTGGTTCAAGCACTTCTACAATTTTACATGCTCCATGTTATAGCCTCTTCAAGTTTAGGGAGTTCCATTAGAGGTTCAATAATGGTTCCAACACTCGTGGATGTACTGCAAGATGTTGAGTCTATACATATGTACAAAAGCGCCCCATCAAGGCTTTATTAAAGGCATTCAGTTCAGCCACTTATGCCCCTGCAAACTATTCAATATATCTTCACTTCCAGAAAATATATGTTACATATGAACAATGGTATTGTCCCTTTGGCATACACATTGGAAGAGCTTTTAGGACATATGTCTTCATTGAGAGGCACTGGTGTTGACCTAATATTAAAAAAGTAATTTAATTATTAAGGTAACCATCGACTTAATGTGACCGCCTACTAAATTGTATAGATACCCACTTACAAGGACAAGTAAGGGATTTTTCTACTCGTGAGAACCAATGTAAACTCACAATCAAAATGGGATTGAATAGATAAATGTTCTCTAATAAATATGGAAGAAAACGTATTTTAGAGAAACTAGTGGGTTATATCTTACGACTATTCGGATTATTGAATCTTGTATCGACACCATTGATGTGTTGATGAATAGTGACTCCTATAGGCTTTGGCACGACCGCTTGGGGAACCCAGGTCGTGATATGATGATCCGAGTTCTCAAGAATTCTCACGGACATCCCTTTTTTCAAGAAAAAAAATGGGACAAAAGACTGTTACAGTGTAAAGTAACAACGTCTATCATCCATTAACTGGTCAAAGTGTTCTAACACAACATTTTCCTTCTCAAGCAATTGATGCGTAATTTTTTTTTCCCATTCTGCTTCGTTGACTATGTCAAATGCACATCGTTCATTTTGCAAAGCTTGTTCTTAATCAAAAACAGGATCAAGACCATCTTATGCTAAAGACACTAAACAAAACATCCCATTTTTTTCCAGAGGATATAAAATGATATTTGTGGACCTATACACCAGAGTGCGGACCATTCAGGTATTTTATGGTTTTGGTAGATGATTCGATGTGTTGGTCTCACGTTACATTATTGTCCACAAGAACTGCTGAAACAAGAATAATCAATTTTCATAACATGCATTGATATCGCTAAAGTGACAAGAACACACTTACCAGCTGCAAATTTGCCTGCAAGGTTAGAAATCCACAATAAGAGATATACACTAATTAAGTTGTTACAACTATACTTGGTTGAAGTGTAGTTGAGGTCGTAGATCCATAAAGGAATATGGAGAGACCACCAGGTTCGATCAATGTTTACCCAAAAAGGAAGTAGGTGAGTAAGGTACAACCTAATTCATATCATCAATGAAATTGTCTCATTAGATTGTCTCTGATTATGTCCGTGAATCAAAATAAGAGGACGCTCCGAAATTTAATGATTCCAGAGAACAATAAAATCCCACATGGATTATGAGAATGCACGCAATTAAATGGAAAGACCATGCGAACATATTGATGATTATTGTTTTCATGTACAATTGCTCAAGAAAAAAGAGAACAATGAGATCAAACCATGCTCCTTGTTACTTGATGTCAACAAGAGCATATTTGGCCTACACAATCTAGGCAGAACTTTGTTCTTTGACAAATGTATAGGTATTTTGTGTGGTAGTGCTATCCAACCAAGTGTAAATCCTACGGACATATATGCTTATTTGTTACAAAGCGTAGTGAGAAAAATGAAGTCTCAAAGTATAAAGACTCTCCTTGTGGCGCGAGGTTTCTCACAAACCCTAGAATTGTTTTCTTTTTTTGTAATTAATGTTACATCGTTTTGCTACTTAGTTAGCTTGGTAGTTTCAACAGGACTTGAAATGCAGTATTTGTTTGTGGTTAATTATTACATATCTCTATAAGGATTAAAGGATAAAGATATCTACAAAAGTGTCTGATAGCCTTTTGTTGCCAAATCAAATGAATCTGAACCATGGAGTGCGTTTGCAATTAAAGTGCAACTCTCACTTATAGACTGAAACAATTAGTCGAATTTGGTATATCCGTCTAAGTGATTATTTGATTGGGAAGGGATAAACAAGTAAGGTATTATGTCCTGCATACTTACAAAGAAAAGTTCCTGATTTGGAATGCTAGCTATCTATGTCGATGGTATGGACATTATATGTAATCTTGATGAAATAAGAGATTTTAAAAGTTGCTTGAAATCCGAATTTGAGATGAAAAATCTGGAAAAACTCAATCGAACACCGAGCTTGTGGTAATTTATTCCACCAGTTTGCATATGTCCAAAAGTTGTTAGGAAATTTAACAATTACATGCATCCTGCTAGCACTCCCATGGTTAATTGATAGAATTTTAGATTACCCTATATAAATAACCGCAATCGCACGGCGTCTAACTAGTAGACAACGCAAGTACGGGTCGAACCCACAGGGAGCGGGAAAATATTGCAATCAATATCTCAATTAACCAATCAAGAATAATATTTAGGAATTTTTAGATTAATAAATAAAATAATAAAACTAACTAAACTAATAAAATAAATCAAATGGGAGAGTCGAAAACTAGGGTTTTCAGTATCCACAACTATTTCTATTTAATTATTGAAGTGAAACATAACTCATGAATATTCATTTATTGTTCGTTCTATCGACATCACCTATTATATGTGTTAGAGTCGCAAATATCACCGGGACACCCTAAGCATGGTGTATCAAAAATTTTAAGTCTAAGCATACACCATCAAATTGCGCTAGCGAGAAAATTATACGAAACTAATTATAGATTCACAAATAATATCTGGCTCTTCCAAGCATACTCCATCCAAGGATTTAACCCAAGTATGGAATATCAAATAAGTAGGCAAACATATTTGTTATCCTATTGATTCTGCGCATAGGTTACAGTATTGTACAGAACCTATGAAACGAAAACTAATTTAGATTCAAATCAATAAACAAAAATCATGGAATTAATTATATTCAAATCATAATAGTCTATTACCAAATAAATCGATTCAATTGGTCTAATACTAAAAGTGGTTTCAACATTAAACCCTAGTTATCAAAATCAGCAAGACATGGCTAAGGATTTCTTAAAAACCATAAAAATAAATAACACAGTAGAGATAAAGAAGATTGAAAAAAACTCTAGACGCAGTTGTCTTTGTCTTCTCTCTTGTCTCACACTTCTTTCTCCTGCTGCGCCTCAATCCTCTCTGCACAACTCAAAACCTAGTTCTGAAAACAGAACTCCCCACAAAGACTCATGTACGCGCCCCCCCTTTCTTCTTTCAATCTCTTTGCTTTTTATATCACCTAGCTGCATATCTCACCTCCTGTCCCTTCTCATCCTAGCCTAGGTTTTTAACCCCTCTTTCACGCCTCTCTGTGGGCTCCATTCCCATAATCTCTCTCTCGGTCACGTGTACTAGGCAATTATCAATCAATAACACCTATTTTTCATCTCTCACCATTCACATCCTTTCTTTCTTCTTTCAATTCCGTGTCAGACCACCAACAACCTATCCAACTATCCCTAGCCTTTTATACCTAGGTTTCATACATCATCAGTTGACCGAATAGACTTTTCATCTTGAGAGACACTAGAGTCTAGCCAACGTCCGCCTGCTTCAACGTCTCTCAAGTTGACGCCTAGCCTAGCTCCTTTCCTAGGCTCTTCTTCTTTTAGCCAACAGAAAACTCAACCTTCTCTTCACGTGATTCTCTTCTGTACACTCCAAACAAAACTGAAATTCCCACGCTTCTCTTTCATTTCACTTTTATGTCAGACGTCAACAACCTGTGCATTTATTCTTTTACTGCCACCAAGAGAAAGTCCAGCACTCTCTTATCCCTGTATACGTCCAAACAAATCAAGATTAACACCTCAACTAGCCAACATCAAAAGCCACTTAAATCAGCCTCAATTTATTCCCACGTTTTGTACATCTTTGTTTTCTAATTCTCACTTCTCTTGGCATACCATTTGCATTGACATCAATTGTCGTCACTTAACCATATTTAGCTAGTAACTTTGGATTTATGTGAACTACCTATTAAAATAATAAAATGGTAAATTAGTAAAATCATAAGTGTTAACAAATATAAATTAAGAGGTAAAAATGTATGATTTAAGCGCCTATCAAATACCCCCAAACCTATATTTTTCTAGTCCTCGAGCAAAACTAATCTAAAAATAAATAAAATCATAACTCACTTTCGCAGGAATCACGACTACATTTAGCATATGTAGTAAGCTTTTAAACCCCTAAGTGGCCTTAGCGGACGAGTTTTGTCTCGTGAGGGTTTACAAGAGGTTTACCCACAAAACCTGTACTCCAAATTCTAGCTACCTATGAACGATTAAGGATAAACACTAAACAAGTTATTTAGTTGGCGTACTAAATTCTGCGACTATAAGAATCATTACCCTGTATGAATCCAATTAATGTACACGAGTTTGCACTCAGCGTACTAAAATTCATATAAGAATGCAAACTCTACTCAAATAATCATTGAACATCCAAATCTAGATAAAAATTCACATTGCTCGAAATCAATCAAATTCAAACACAGGGATAGATTAGAATATGAAAAATAGAAGTAATAAATGATGCATATGCTGACTAAGGTGAACGGTGTTTCCCATATCTGTCTGAAGGTCAGTGCCAAGATGAATCCTATTATTATTATTATTATTATTTATATACATTATTATTATTATTTTTCTCTTTTTTTTATGACTACATGATTAGATCTTTTGAATCTAAGCGCATGCTCCTTTTCAGCAGATTACATGATAGTTCTTATGGATCCTGCATTCCATGCTTTCTTAGGCGACGAAGACAGGGAAAACACATATATTGCTATCAAAGTGTCAATTTTCATTTATTTTTCTTGAATAAGAGTTAAAAATGGGCTTGATCTCAACACTCTATTTCATCCTGGCGGCGATAAAAATTTGATTCTGGGCCCCACCAAATCACTTAGAGAAACATAAAATTACAAAAATAAAAATAGAAAGTGATATGATTATGATGATTCCGAGATATGCTTGTTCAATGATTATCATGTTATTCCTAACACCTGAGTGCATTTAGATATGAATAGACCATTTAGCTGGGAACACCAATTCCTATAGATAAGATCTATGTTTCCATCTACCTAGAATGGTTAATGTCATCCTGAATAATTCACAAGTTTCTAAATTTTGGAGTTTCTTTATTGGCATCAATTTTCGGAAACTCTACCCCCAAACCTAAATTTAATATTGTCCTCAATGTTTGAAACCGTGCAACCTAAAATGGTATGCAATAAAAATAAATAGGAGAAACAAATGTAAATCAAAGAGAAGGGATTGGAACGTCTCACCTGATTGACGCAAGAAAAGTTGTATTCTCTGTAACGCACATCAAACGATAGTAATAACAAAGAACACTAAAAATAAAAATAAACAAAAAGCCTAAAAGAAAATAAAAACAAGAAAATGAAAATCTACCTACTACATATGTACATAAACAATCCCCATACACTAATAACCTGAAAAATTTGGGGATCAACCCAAAATACAAGATATACAAATGACAGTTTCACAATTATATTATGGCGACACGGAGACATTGAAACTGTCAAAAATAAGGGGTTACCCCCAAACCTAGTTTTTACTACACTCGGAAGTGTGTAAAGAACAAAATACGGGGATAATACTGGGATTGGGGAAATATCAATTGGTTCATGTACAATCTCAGGAATAGGCAAGTCCTCTGGATATTTTGATGCAAAATAATCCAACAAAACTCTAGAAGCACACAATTCTAACCCTAAATTAGGTAACTTTCTGAAGTCTAATGGACTAGAAACAACCTCTAAGTCGGGTAATTGATCATGTGAAATGGATTCATCTATGGAATTAGGCAAATCATCTACACAATCATCCACACGGTCATCTATATATTCTATTTGGGATAGAAAGTCACTACAAGACTGATCATCATCAGCATATAATCTCTGGCATTCCATAACTCTCAATCTTTGCTCCAAACTAGACGGTCTGTGTTTATAATACTTCTCATACACCATTAGAGGTGATTCTTCACTTACCGTAGGCGAAGCGAGAAATTTCCGAAGCATCATCTTAGACGACGTCTCCATAGGTGAAGAAAGAACCTCCTTCTGTCGTGACCAATCCATAAATTCCTGATGCGTCATCTTAGATGACGTCTCCTGAGAAGGAGTTATCATCCACAAAAAAACACCTGAAATGAAATACTCAAACAAGAAACGAGTAAAAAGGAAAAAGAAATCCCATAATAATAATAAAAATTATTGTACAAAATAAGAATAAATAAAGTAAAACCTAAACTACGATTAGAAAATAAAAAATACTAACTACAATACTCCACAACCGCTCCTCGGCAGCGGCGCCAAAAATTGATAGAACTTTAGATTACCCTATATAAATAACCGCAATCGCACGACGTCTAACTAGTAGACAATGGCAAGTACGGGTCGAACCTATAGGGAGCGGGAAAATATTGCAATCAATATCTCAATTAACCAATCAAGAATAATATTTAGGGATTTTTAGATTAATAAGTAAAATAATAAAACTAACTAAACTAATAAAATAAATCAAATGGGAGAGTCGGTAATTAGGTTTTCAGTATCCACCACTATTTCTATTTAATTACTGAAGTGAAACATAACTCATGAATATTCATTTATTGTTCGTTCTATCGACATCACCTATTATATGTGTTAGAGTCGCAAATATCACTAGGACGCCCTAAACATGGTGCATCAAAAGTTATAAGTCTAAGCATACACCATCAAATTGCGCTAGCGAGAAAATTGTACGAAACTAATTATAGATTTCACAAATAATATCTGGCTCTTCTATGCATGCCCCATCTAAGGATTTAACCCAAACATGGAATATCAAATAAGTAGGCAAACATATTTGTTATCCTATTGATTCTGCGCATAGGTTACTGTATTGTACAGAGCCGAGGAAACGATAACTAATTTAGATTTAAATCAATAAAAAAAATCATAGAATTAATTATATTCTAATCATAATAGTCTATTATCAAATAAATCGATTCAATTGGTCTAATACTAAAAGTGCTTTCAACATTAAACCCTAGTTATCAAAATCAACAAGACATGGCTAAGGATTTCTTAAAAACCACAAAAATAAATAACAAAGTTGAGAGAAAGAAGATTGAAACAAACTCTAGACGCAGTTGTCTTTGTCTTCTCTCTTGTCTCACACTTCTTTCTCCTGTTGCGCCTCAATCCTCTCTGCACAGCTCAAAACCTAGTTCTGAAAATAGGACTCCCCCCAAAGATTCCTGTACGCTCCCCCCTTTCTTCTTTCAGTATCTTTGCTTTTTATATCACCTAGCTGCCTATCTCACCTCCTGTCCCTTCTCAGCCTAGCCTAGGTTTTGACCCCCTTTTTCACGCCTCTCCGTGGGCTCCATTCCCATAATTTCTCTCGGTCACGTGAACTAAGCAATTATCAATCAACAACGCTTCTTTTTCATCTCTCACCATTCACATCCTTTCTTTCTTCTTTCAATTCCGTGTCAGACCACCAACATCCTATCCAACTATCCCTAGCCTTTTATGCCTAGGTTTCATATATCATCAGCTGAACGAACATACTTTTCATCTTGAGATCCACTAGAGTCTAGCCAACGTCCACCTGCTTCAATGTCACTCAAGCTGACGCCTAGCCTAGAACCTTTCCTAGGCTCTTCTTCTTTTAGCCAACAGAAAACTCAACCTTCTCTTCACATGATTCTCTTTTATACACTCCAAACAAAACTGAATTCCCATGCTTCTCTTTCATTTCACTTTTATATCAGACGTTAACAGCATATGCACTTATTCTTTTACTACCACCAAGAGAAAGTCCCGCACTCTCTTATCCCTGTATACGTCCAAACAAATCAAGATTAACACCTCAGCTAGCCAACATCAAAAGCCACTTAAATCAGCCTCAATTTCTTCCCACGTTCTGTACATCTTTGTCTTCTAATTCTCACTTCTCTTGGCACACCATTTGCATTGCCATCAATTGTCGTCATTTAACCATATTTAGCTAGTAACTTTGGATTTATGTGAACTACCTATTAAAACAATAAAATGGTAAATTAGTAAAATCATAAGTGTTAACAAATATAAATTAAGAGGTAAAATGCTTTTTATAGCAATGTCCAATAAGAGATATAGGGGCTGCAATATTGATAGAGGGGCTACCCATGTAAAGACGAAATAGAGACATTTGAAGTGAATTTCAAAAACTCCTTATCCATGATATTTTCATAATGGCTAAACTACCCCTGATGAGTTAATATTAGTAAAACTAATTAGCTAATAAATTAGGCTAATCATAATTAATCTTAAATAATCTTAAACTTAATCAAATCAAATCAATTTTTTTTCTTTTTGGTTTGGTGGGAAGAAAAATTAGAAGAGAATTTTTTAGGTTTTTTTAAAAAACCCTAGATTTTGATTCACTCAACTAGAGTAGTGAGGTATACCTCTAACTTAAACTCTTGGTCTTTTTATGGCTCAAATTTGATGAAATTACGTTTGAAATGATGATTCTTTTGTGATTCAGAGAATTTTACGGTTGGGTTTTCATATCGAACCCAACCGTAAACGCCATTTACGGTTAGGTGTTCTTCCCAACCGTAATTTCATGGATGAACACCAAATCATAACAGTTTTACGGTTGGTTTTTAGCATCGGACCCAACCGTAACTAATCTTCAAAAAAAAAATTCCCATCCAGGATTATTTACCGTTGGGTTTTGACAATCCAACCCAACCGTAAATACCAAATTTAGTTTTACTTCCAGACAATTTCAGTCAATATTTACGGTTGGGTTGGGAAGCATTGAGTTTAAGGTCAAATTTGGGTTTAAAAATCAATTTTTTAAACTTATTCAATTATTTTAACTAGATTGAAGGTAAATTAGGTCATTCAAACAAACAAAAACCGAAAACAACACAAGTAGAATCCAATTTTGAATGATCCAGGAATATTTACGATTGGGTTTTGGCTGAAAACCCAACCGTAAGTCTGCCATGAAAAAAATGTCAGTTTTATGGTTGGTTTTTGACCAATTTAAGATACATTCTAACTAAATTGAGATATGAATATTGTCGCAAGAAGTTATAATCCACCCAAAAAAAAACAACTAAGTTCAAAAAAACTAAAAACATCCGAATAAACGAAACAAAACACATTATAGAAATTCAAAATGATCAATCTCATTGATCTCATTAAATTCTTCCACTCCTTGTTACTCTCGACTTGGTCCTAGATGGAATATCAATCAAATTGAAGGAATTGTCAGGACCGTTTCGAGGGGTTGGAGTGTGACCAATTGATTCATGAGGAGGGGTATCGCCTTGCACATCATCGGCTTCATCATGTATGTGTTCATCACTAGGTTGCGTCTCTTTCCGTCTAGTAGCCGCACCTCTTGTATCGCCTGTAATCCTCTTTAAGCTTCGCACCATCTCATCTTGGATTGATTCATGAAGCTTCCTCATTTTGGTACGCAGGATCCTTTGTTCCTTGATTGTCATCCCATCACCTCTACTTATGGATGAAGTCATCGACTCTGCCAATGCAAGTACTTTGTTTTTCTATTCACATATGAAAATAAATGTTGGTTGAGTCTTTAGTAATAAATCTTAAAAACATTAATAACATAAATAATTTACGTACCATGAGACCATGAGCTTTGAAATATGCATTTTCCCAAAAGTCAATGAGACTATCTCCTGTGTTGTTTCCTTGACCTTTGAAGTTAGATAATTTATAAAAGTTCAACACAAACAATCAATCAATCAAGATCTTTAAATTCAGAACTCTTTACGGTTGGGTTACACATATC
>JAJJMC010024063.1:0-15578 GCA_023531435.1 Papaver californicum | reverse complement strand
AATGATATAATCTCTTTAATACCGAATATCCTATAATATTCGTAATAGAAACCATATCATGTGCATAGCACATGATTTCAATCAGTTTTGTTTGATTTCCAAGTACACAGTTAAAAGAGCAAGAACAAGGAAACAAAAAAACACAAGACAAAACGATAGCAGTTACTTGTCTCTCGATACATTGTTTGCATACTTGATAAAGGCTACGTGTTGTTTACTCGAAGAACCGATAACTTTAGTAAGTGTACCGAGTTGGTTAGTGAGCAAACACTTCGACGTATCCTTTCTGTAAAAGAAAGCAGCACACTTGCAATCCTTGCTGCATTTCATCTTACAATCATCAATTTTCATCGGTCCTTCTCCTCCGTTAGACATACTCAAGAAGTGATCAACACCCTCAATTTGATAGTAACTAGCATTTACTGTACTGCAGGAAGGTAAAGTTGGTGGCTTACAGTCTTCGCTCCACATCCATAGGCCTTTAGGGGTAGGGCAAGCAACACACTGGCTCTTCGAACAAATTCCAAATAACCCACACTTCTCAGGCAACCTGCATTCACTAAAATTTTCACTATCACCAGAAAAAGAGGTATAGGTTTCATCCCATGCGTCATTCCAGTACCCTTTCTCGTAATAAGTATAGACATGGAGGTTACCATCCCAACCTAATCGAAGGAGTGACAATGTACTATTGTACTTAGGTTGTACCCAAAGGCCTGCGATATTGGTATCGCCTTGTAAATGAAGTCCCAACTGATTACTGTAATCAGGACCCCAATCACTAATTGGCGGGTTTACGTAAAACGTAAGATTATCTAATCGATCTTCAAAGTAATCAAGCAAAACGTCGTTGTACTTCAATGGCTCGGAAGAAAATTTGCTCTTGTAAAGCATTGGGATTCCAGATTTTCCCTCGCCGTTGATAACCATACTGTAAAGCCCTGGAGAATCATCTGTCTCGGACAAGCGGCTGACTAACTTATTGTTGGCACCACCTGGGCGGAGACCCTGACCATTCAAGAGGGTATCACCGGAATAATCGAAACTCTGCCAAACAAATCCACCATTTTTATTAAGGAGAACTAAGTTACCATTTGGCAGTAACTTGATATCTACGACCCCTTTGTCAGCAGTTCTTGTCTGCCAAGCTACACGACCATCAGCATCGATCAAGACTAAGTTACCATTGCGACCGAAGCTGAGTACGGCATTCTCACCAACCGGTCTTCCCCGGTTAGCTGCCCAAACCCAGAGCATACGCGAATTTGTGGTACCTCTGCCCATTCCAAGAGCAAGAGTGTACTTATTAGCAGTGTTGTTGTAAAACCAAAGAGAGAAAGGATGGTTTGAGATGGTGTCAACTTTACGGATATTTCCGTGGTATTCGACATCGCCGGGGAATAAATTACCTTGGTTTACAAACTTGAAAATTTTGGATGAAGGAACTGATACAGCATCAACAACCGATGAAGAATAGAAGAAAATGATCAAGAAACTCAAGTAGAGATGTGGAAACAACATCGCAGTGAGTCTTTCAAATCTAGTTATAAACAACCAATTTGAGAGTTAAGTTCCATATTCTAAGAACAGCTACTTATAGCTTAAAGCCCACAGTGATGGACTTTATGGATAATGGCATACTACATATTTGTAGATAAGATTTTATAATTTTGATAGCACGTTTTCAATAATGGGAAATTTAGCCGTTCAAAAAGTGTTCTGACACGGTGCTTGGTTTAGTATTATCTCTAATCTTATGTTTGAAAATGCGTGCACTTATATTTAACCTAGCAAACTTAAGGGCGACCAAACATTAATTAGGGGCTACATTTTTAAAGTAATCCAATGAGAAAAGCTAAGAGGTGACCTAGGGTATGTAAAATACTAAAATATCCTTTTACTTATTAAATAGTTACCACAAAACCTTTCACTAATAAAAGTTTAAAACCCTAAACCTAAAATCTAAGATGTTATAATCGGTAGTTTGTGTTTGTGTTAACTACCGATTATTGTGTTGTTCTTCATTGTCCATGAACTTCATGCACAATCGGTAGTTATATTTAGTCATAAACTACCGATTGTATAACTGGACAAAAATTTAGTGGTAATCGGTAGTTTTGTATACGGTTAAACTTTCGATTATGCAAGTTAGTGATATTCAAAAACATCGAACACAATCGGTAGTTATTTTTCCATTTAAACTCCCGATTATTCTACTGGATCTAAATTCAAACATAATCGGTAGTTAATTTTTTATGTAATTACCGATTGTAGTGTGTCCATTTGCTCAATCAGTTGATAATGTAGAGCCCGTGCTACCGATTATGCACAATCGGTAGTTAAGTTGATTTTTTAACTACCGATTATAAACAATTGGGTGAGTTTAATGTACTTTGTGAACGATGTAATTAGATTAATTAATTGCTTTTGTAAAACAGTTGAACGTAAAATCATTTCATTGAATCGAAAAGGCATACATTGCGTAACATTAAAGGAAATGAAATACAATAAATCAATTAGCATATAGGTGGAAGCTGAACAAGGTACTTTCTTCCATTATCCGATAGAAATCCTCATGCATAAAATTCTCCCCATGCTTAATGAAATATTGCTGGAGAGCCATCACCCACTGAAAAAAACAAATCAAAACTCTTTTTAATGAACGACTTATTAACGTAAAACACTTACTCTTGCCACAGGCGATTCGGTGGGACGATCTCGGCATCTCAGTCTCATTTCCTCTTTTCAAGTTCTCCAACCGTTCAAACAAAACCTCATACCTTGTCTTAATGCCTCCGGGAGTCCTTTGATTTTCATTTCCGTCTAATGCCACATAAATCTGAAACACACGCTGCCACCAAGGATAGGTGTTATGATCCGCCATCCAATTTTCATTAGTGGCTCGGTTTTTGCTGTTCCAATATGCAGTTTCGTACTCGTGCGCCGTTATCGTTGCCCACGATCTAATGATGGCCACATCTTCATCATTAGTGTATTCAAGAGCCATTCAAAATAAAATGTGAGAATGAGAATGAGATTGAAAGGGATAGGGGAGATTGAGGTTGAAAGGGATAGGTGAGAATGAGAATCACCTTGAAAGTGATAGTTTCCTTTTATAGTGTTTTATTACCAACGACTATTTTTTCAAAAAAAAAAAAACCGTTGGGTTGGGTATTCCAAGCATAATCGGTAGTAAGAATTTCTTAAACTACCAATTGTGTACATTCAACAACAATCGTTAGTTTAAGAATTACTTAAACTACCGATTGTTAGTGTCCAGGAGTTTTGAAAAAATTCCAATTTCCAATTTGGGGAAACTTACATAATCGATAGCTTGTACAAAAATTTACCTACCGATTGTTAGTGTCCAGGAGTTTTGAAAAAATTGCAATTTCTAATTTGGGGCATCTTACATAATCGGTAGTTTGTACAAAATTTAAACTACCGATTATGAGTGTTCATGAATTTTCAAAGGATAATGCGATTTCCAATTTGAGGCATCTTACATAATCGGTAGTTTAGGGTATCTATTATCTACCGATTGTTGTTTACTTTTATGACTATTGATATTTGAGCAATTATTTAGAATGAAAGTACAATCAATGCTAGTTTTTGAAATTATCCTACAAATACACCTCTCTTTTCTCAACCAAATACCACACACACCTAGTTTCATACACTCTACAAATTTCATTTAAGCATCTCCTCTTTGTAACTCACTCCATAACTCTACTTATAAGAATGACAACATTTGACTCCGCTGAAGATTTGGCTATAATTAAAACATGGTATAACGAAACCCTACGTGAAGATGTCATAGATGGAAGGGTTAAACCTTTTGGAGGAGGATCTACATCAAATATGTGCGAGATTATGGAAATCCAAAGCAAAGATCTCTTGAACAAATTCACGATAGGTACCAACTTATTCTAATAGCGATAGTTGATTATTTAGCTATACAACAATGAATCTTTAACGGCACCCATTTAGGCTTATCGATCCAACAATTTGTAAGCATCTTTTACATAAGTTAAGTTCTAAGATCTTCCAATAATAATAACATAGTAAACTTGATGAAATATGTTCTTTTTGTTCTATGCCTGTATAGGAGGATCACGGAAAAACACACTACTATCAGAAAAAATGAGAAGAATTCATATTTGTTGAAAGCTATGAGTTCATTAAGTCCAAAGTGTAATCAGAAGTAAATGTTTAACTTTATCTACCGATTCTGAGAAATATTCAAATATTTTGTTAGAGTTTGGTTGTCATCTGAAGTAATTGTTTAATTTTATCTACTGATTCTGAGAACTTTTCAAATATATTCTCATAGTTTGGTTGTAATCGGAAGTAAATGCTTATGTTAATATACCGATTCTGGGAATGTTACTTGTTTTTGTTAGAAAGTAATATAATCGGTAGTTTAAGAAATTCTTAAACTACCGATTGTGATTGTACAAAATGTTGAAATTTGACAAAAAATTTCGATTTTCATTTTGGGGCTACTTATCATAATCGGTAGTTTTAGAAATTCTTAAACTACCGATTGTGATTGTATAAAATGTTGAAATTTGACAAAAAATTTCGATTTCCAATTTGGGGCTACTTATCATAATCGGTAGTTTTAGAAATTCTTAAACTACCGATTGTGATTGTACAAAATGTTGAAATTTGACAAAAAATTTTGATTTCCAATTTGGGGCTACTTATCATAATCGGTAGTTTTAGAAATTCTTGAACTACCGATTGTCATTGTACAAAATCTTGAAATTTTTCAAAAAATTCGATTTCCAATTTGGGGCTACTTATCATAATCGGTAGTTTTAGAAATTCTTAAACTACCGATTGTGATTGTACAAAATGTTGAAATTTGACAAAAAATTTCGATTTCCAATTTGGGGCTACTTATTATAATTGGTAGTTTTAGAAATTTTTAAACTACCGATTGTGATTGTACAAAATGTTGAAATTTTTCGAAAAATCGATTTCTAATTTGGGGTTACTTATCATAATCGGTAGTTTTAGAAATTCTTGAACTACCGATTGTGATTGTACAAACTGTTGAAGTTTTTCAAAAAAATTCGATTTCCAATTGGGGCTACTTATCATAATCGGTAGTTTTAGAAATTCTTAAACTACCGACTGTGATTGTACAAAATGTTGAAATTTTTCAAAAAATTTTGATTTCCAATTTGGGGCTACTTATTATAATCGGTAGTTTTAGAAATTCTTAAACTACCGATTGTGATTGTACAAAATGTTGAAATTTTTTAAAAAATTTCGATTTCCAATTTGGTGCTACTTATCATAATTGGTAGTTTTAGTAATTCTTGAACTACCGATTGTGATTGTACAAAATGTTGAAATTTTTCAAAAAATTTCGATTTCCAATTTGGGGCTACTTATCATAATCGGTAGTTTTAGAAATTCTTAAACTACCGATTATGATTGTACAAAATGTTAAAAAATTTCAAAAAAATTCGATTTCCAATTTGGGGCTACTTATCATAATCGGTAGTTTGTATAAAATTTAAACTACCGATTGTTAGTATCCAGGAGTTTTGAAAAAAATACGAATTCCAATTTGGGGCAACTTACATAATCAGTAGTTTGTATAAAATTTAAACTTCCGATTGTTGGTATCTAGGAGTTTTGAAAAAAATTCGAATTCCAATTTGGGACAATTTACATAATCGGTAGTTTGTACAAAATTTAAACTACCGATTGTTAGTATCCAGGAGTTTTGAAAAAAATTCGAATTCCAATTTGGGACAATTTACATAATCGGTAGTTTGTACAAAATTTAAACTACCGATTGTTAGTATCCAGGAGTTTTGAAAAAAATTCGATTTCCAATTTTGGACAACTTACATAATCGGTAGTTTGTACAAAATTTAAACTACCGATTATGTCCAAATTGGTAGATATATTACTCCTTTATCTACCGATTATCATACGTTCATGGAATTAAATGCATGCAAAAAATAAATTAGTCGTTGTGAACAAAACATTTGTATTAATATTTTTTTGTATACATTCATATGTTCAAAATACATATTCAAAATTAACTATTCCTCGTCCTGGATATGTTCAATTACGTTCTGTACTGGACTTCCAAATAAACGATCCCAACGTTTCATGTTCTGATCGTATTGCTTCAACCACTCCTTACAATGGTTAGTTGTGAAGTAATCCGACCACCTGGCTAATGGAGGTAATGGACAATATTCTTTTAAAGTTAAACCGATAAAATGATTGCCATTAACAAAATCCATAATGATTCGTCTATCCTTGACCGAATCATCACACACCGTCCTTGTGGGTGTAAATGTGACATTAACTCCTATTCTTGGAGGACAGAAAAAATGTACCACGCAGTTCAATACATCCGCTAAAAGATACCCACATACGGCATTACCATCCAATACCTGGATCCGACCACCTCCAATCCCTTTTCGCCTTTTACACGAGTATATAACTTGTTGAACCCTTCTTCTCCACCATGTGTATCTCCTTTTTTGATCATTTCAATATAAAAATCTTTATCCTCCAATAAATGTGTGGCCATCTTATTTCTTAAATATTCCCATTGGGTCATATTCACGGTAGCTGCCTCAATAAAGTTTCCCATTTGTTTCAAAGCAACGTGGAAACCACAATTGCCATCCCCATCTACATCGTCGGTGGACAAAACATATGGTATAATGAGTACAGGGAGTTGGTCCAAATACCTTTCGATTATATGTTGGGTTTGACTTTGTTGGGAAGGAATCCTAAACACCTTAGCTTTGACTTTTCGTGAGCTTGGTCCACCTTGATCCTTCCTTGGACGACCCCTTTTCGCTGGAGCCGGAAAATCTTCATACTCAGCTTCAGTATATTCATGCCTAGAAAGGTCAGTTTACTAGATAACAATTCCTTCAACTCTTTTCTTTGAATTGACCTCGGCTATTCGGTATTCGGCCTACCGATCGGCTTTCCTTTTATTGGTTCATGAACAACCTGTTCATAGGGGTAAAGGGATTCCTCTAAATAGTGCAACAAAATTTTCTTTTGTGCCCCATTTGACCTAGAGTAACGTTCGTGTAGTCGTGCAAATATTTCCGTCTCCACGAACGACACACCATCCACCTCCGGGGTTGTTGGAGTGAAATTTAATTGCTTCCAATAGGGATGAATATCATTAATGTCAATCACTTCTTTGTACCTTCCAAGCATGTGACGACACAGAAGTCCAATACCTATCATCGTCTTGCAGTTGCAAATCGTCGTCTCATCCTCGTAACATCTGTAAAACTCCAATCCTTTGATCATATTGCCCACCAAGAAACTTTGTAAACTATACCCCTTAGAAGATCTTTATGTTTTAAATGTGTCAAAGACAATCTATGCTTGTTTTTTTCCATTGAACCTTTAATGTTAATGAGGTCACGTTCGGTGAACTCATGGATTGCTTCTTGGACAGTCACGACCCCATTTTGGCTTCTGACTAGTATCTTCTTTAATCGGCCATGGGACCCCTCTGCAATGCTTGTTGCCTCGTTCTTGAAGTATTGATATTCATATGTCCATGCATACACAAACTTATCCTTCTGCGGTCCAAACCATTGTGATTTACAATACTTAACTGCTTTGGGGTAGTCCTTGACCCATTCATCCTCAAACTTCTTCAAGTTGTATTCATAATCTTCCTCCATCATCGGCCAAACTATATTATCCCATGCTTTTTGAAATAAAGACCACTTCATTCCATCCCCGACCCACTTTTCTTCGGCCAACCTTTTCTCTTTTTTTTGTTCTTCGAGGGTTAGTTTACTAATACGTTCATCCTCTTCCTTTGACCTCTTGGTACCTATGTTTATTTTTTTAGCTTGGATATGATGTCTGCAATTGAATTTGATGTTGCATTGAATGTGCCACGTACAAAGCAAATTCTGCGCTTCCTGAAACACTACCTTTATTGCATTCATCAAGCCTGTATCGTTATATGTTACAATAACCCTTGGAAAATTCTCGCCATTATAGATCGACCTCAACGTTTGCAACATCCAAATGAAACTCACATCGTTCTCAGCATCCATTAAACCCCAAGCCAAGGTAAATGTGCATTTGTCCGAAGTGTGGCAACGATGTTCAACAACGACATGTTGTACCTGTTTGTCTTGTATGTAGCATCTATCAACAAAATTTGATGAAAGCATTGAGCCAATTGGATCATCTCCGGATGTGCCAAGAAAATACGAATCACCTTACCATCCCTTTCTTCTTTACTCAACGTGTAATTCTATTTCTCTGCTAACCACTCAGATTGTTGCATAACCATTCGACCGTCCCATTCCGTTCTTTTGATCTGTGCTAGCGCCGAATAAATTGTAGACAAAGAGGAAAAGTTGTTAGGGTCGTCCGCCTTTATCTTAGAAAGGATTGAACTCGTTTTCATTACGGTCCTCATAGACTTCACCGTCTCCATTTCTTGTGGTTTTAACTTGGCAACCATTACGTGCCCAACAAGATTTTACGGATCTTCGTGGTTGTGACGACCATTAACAACTCTATACATTTTCCATACTTTTCCTTTCTTACCTTCGGGCTTATGGAAGATAATCTTAAATGGACATCCAATCTTCTTTGAATTACCTCGGTATATCCTATCCGTCTTCTTTACGTATTTATAATTCTTTCCCATATGACTCTTTCGGTCGCCACCTCTCTCACAAATCATTTCAAATCGATCAACTTTCACGCAATTGTTCTGAACTACAACGCACATCTTCTCTTTAGCCTTGTTGAGAAGCCATTCCTTTGCCTCCGCCTTACTTCCAAATGTCTTAATGCGCATATAACAAAACAAATATCATAAGCCTAACTATATAACATACATTGTAAGAACAAGTTAAGAGTGGGTATGTTGCGTACCAAGTCATTTGCATAGTGTAGGGAAGCATCAAGACCCTCGTATGCAACATGATTAACCCATTCAATCATCTACGTAAAAAAGCAATGAGTTAGACAATAATAATCGGTAGTTAATTAGGTTCACTTGCTACCGATTATGCACAATCGTAGTTAATAATAATCCCTCGCTACCGATTATCTACAATCGGTAGGTAACGTATATTCCTAAACAACCGATTGTAACGTGCAAATCAAGTCAAGTCCTTTCCACAAAAACAAGTATAATCGGATGTTTAATTTGTTAAAAAACTACAGATTATAATACAATCGGTAAGTAGCTATTTGACATTATCTACCGATTGTAAAGTTTGCAAAATAATATCTTTGTAGGTTTGGAGAAATTCAGTTTTGGGGCGACCACGGAAGAAATCTACTCAAGTCCTGTACACATATAATCGGTGGTTTAGTGTGTTACACAACTACCTATTATAATACAATCGGTAGGTAACTATCTGACATTAACTACCGATTTTAAAGTTTGCAAAATAATAACTTTGTAGGTTTGGAGAAAAACTAATTTGGGGCGACTAACACAATCGGAAGATAAAAAGTTCTCCTAAACTACCGATTGTGCAAATAAATTCAAAAAAATTGAACTTAGGACGACTAACATAATCGGTAGTCAATAATTCTTCCTAAACTACCGATTATGTTAAAAAATTCAAAAAAAAATTACAATTGGGTATTTTGTACAATCGGTAGGTAATAATCTTCACGAGACTACCGATTGAACTATTTTTTCTGAACAGACGTATAATCGGTAGTTTATGGAGTACCTTAAACTACCGATTACGGTACGCCCATGGCATTAAATGCATGCAAAAATGAATGTTTTTTGTTACCGATTACATACAAACGCATACAAATTGGGTTTTGAGCTTCTTAACACAATACCTGATTGTTTGATGCATTATTAACCTCATTTTGATGTGATTCACCGTCTAGGTTTTCTTCCACACCAAAATTTGGATCATCCAACAAAAATCCAAATCGTCGTCTCTAAACGTGTTTGAACCTTCAATACTATGTTCTTCATGTTCAATCTCATCTTCTTTATCATATCCATCCACTTATGATTGAATTTAGTCAAAATTTGATTTCCCAAAAATTCTTCTCCTTCTCCTTCTCCTTTTTCTTATTCTTCTTCGTCTCTAACACACTCTCTATTTCCATTCTAAAACTAAAACTCAAATTTATCATTTAACATTAACTATAATCAAATTAATCAACTAATTAATCAAAATTAACACTAATTAAACAAGGATAGATTAACCACTATAAAAAATAATGGATAAAAGATATTAAGATTACTTTAAAATGACCTTATTTTATTTTATTAGTCGTCCATAATTAGTTTGGTCATTCTCAAATTCCCCATAATATTTAAGCTTATCTTTGCCAGACTCCCATCATTTGAGGAAGAAATTTTGTCAAAACGGTGGTGGAGCTGGACCGTTAGGGAAACAGAAATTATTAATCTACGGATATAAATCTGACCGTTACTGCAAAAGCCGTTCACATTATTTTCACTTTCACAGCCAACTTAAACTTAAAGCGAGTCCTAAAAATGTTCACAATATAGCCAACTTATAGCGTTCCAGGCTAAGATGTTCCCAAAAAAAAAAGCCTCAACCGACAGAAATTCTACTTGTTTCCCCCAAAAAAATAGTAACGTGCAGCATCTCTGCTTATTTTATTTGTTTTAATATAAATATGATACATATAGGTGATGACACAATGTTATACTTATACAATTTCAAACCTTATTAAAAGATTAAAATGAACAGAAATAACTTTTTGCACATTTTGTGTGATCATATACCCAGAACAAGCAACTTGACGTTATCAGATCCAAGCATACAATCTCTCCAAACCATGAGCACAAAATATGTGTCTTCTGCTTACCTACATATATCATGATTTAAAGTGCATTGCATGACAGGATATGAAAAATTTAAGTTTGTGGTGCAAGGGGGTTTACACTTGGTTTGCCATTTATGCATAGTATTGGTGCTTGTACTCCTAGGTTAACTTGTGAATGGTTTTCATGTCAACAGCTTCATGAAGTGTACCTTGTTCAACTTGGTCCCACCATTTGAATAAAAAATTGTCAACAGCTAGTCTGAACCAAGGGGATAGCTTTATTTCACCTGCATCAGCTTTCTTTAGTAGATCTTTCAGTTCTTCACGATTTACGTACTTAACATCAGCAACTTCATCGGGGTTTGGATGCATTTTCACATCACGGACGATGAAGAGTAGATAATCCACTGCATTAACAAGGAATCAGAAGTCAGAATGCAGCTGTTACGTGAACCACCAACGGACTAGCATACTGTAACCAAGGCCATTAAAAACAGTAGTCAGCATCAGTTGGTAAACTTCTTGCTCTTGTTTATGCAAACCCTTCCCTTGGCCACAAGTTAGTCACCATGGCCAAGTGCTTTGGGTGTCTAGATTTGATTCAGATCAATTTAGAGAGTGACCAAAATTCTCTCTTGTGTGCAGTGACATGGAACCAAATGCTTGGGTTCTCTAATTTGACATGCACATCTCCAAATAACAGCACAGAGATAAACCAAGTCTTTTGTCAAGTTAGTAATTCTTACATTCATGCTCCCCCCACTTGCCATCTGATGGAGCCTTATACAGAATTCTACCAAGAGGTGTGAACTCATCGACGGGCACATCTTCTGCAGGAATACCCAATTCGTCCAACAGCTTCCTTTGTGCAGCGTTCCTAACCCCTGTAAAAGAAACACAACCCAAAATTACTCAGAAATGAGCCCTCAAATTGAAAGTAGGAAATTACTTTAACCAAAGAAACATACCCAAGCAGTTCTCCTCGATAAGCTCAGATTCACGATAAAGGGGATGGCTGCAACAGGTATTCGTCCAAACCAAGGGGAACGTTACCTTCGTAGCAGAGCGTTGCTGGCCAAGCAATAGAGAGACTTAATGTCATTTTATGCATTCAAAATCACTTCCCACTAACAAGAATGACATTCTAATTAGCTGAACGCACTTTCGAGCTCAATACTTAATTTACAACCATAAGGGAGCTGTCTGAGATCACTTATTTTATGTTACCGGTGTTGGGTCTGTTTTTCACCTAAGGTAATGAAGTACCGGCTACCTTCCTTAGGGAAACAAAACCAGTTCTCTATAACTTTCTGCTTGAGATAACCATGGCATAAGCTTAAGGATTGGACCTTTGATTTATGCCCAAGCTATGATACTATAACTTCATCTGTTATCGCTGATTTAAATGAAAGAGGATATGAGTTTATTTGGTCCATGCTTTTGGATACAATAGGATGATGTTGGTCTTTTATATTTATTATTTGACATCATTATTAACACGGGAGGTGGTTCATTATCTAACTACTATTGAAAAGTGAGTCTTGAGCCACATTCTAGTACAGAACAAAGTCCAGGTAAGTCTAATTCCACTTCACTAAGATGTGAACTAGATGATTGAAGAGAGTCGATAGACCCTGGTTGTGACCTAGTCAAACTCTCGGACTCTCTCTTATGATGTAGATTGTGGCTGTCTTTGCTTGTGTATATAATGGGCCCTCTTTCAATATGAGTGACGATTCCTATGTGAACTTATCAAAACCAGAAGAAGAATATGAACTTAGTAATATATTTTAAGGTTTGCGATGATCATGCCAATAAATTCGACATACCTGAAGTAGCAACTCATATTTTGGGTTGAAAAGGAAAACACTAAAAGCTCTATGCAGCAGATTTTCGGATTCTATCTTTTCCATTAAATGGCCTGCACAATATGGAAACAGTTAGGCACTGAGGTGCCAGGCCAAATAGTTAGGCTGCTGAACAGAAAGATATATAATGTAAGAGTTCGCATATTATGGCGGAATTTACAGGGAGTTTAAGGAAAAAATATAATTGGCTATATGGCCTATCATTTTGAACAAGTGGGAAACAAAGGGTGCAAAGATGATTCCAAATTCATGGTATGCCCTTCTTTCACATTCTAATCTATAAGGGTAACTAGGAACTTTGTTTTTATTTCCAGACTATGTCTTAACCATACAATTTACAGGTCAGCTGAGTGTACGGGCACACCAATTTAACATGTGAGCTGAAGGTTTAAGGAAATTTCAAAGGTGAATTTGATATATGAAAATGAGACCATCACTTACAGTTGTATTTAGAATCATGGCCGACTACATTGTCATTCTCATCCACTAAAATACATCTGCCAAGAAGACGATAAATGTTAAGACTAATAAGCGTTTGCGGTCCTAACAATTCTTAACCAGAGAAAAATGTATTAATTAAAAAGAAATAGAGTATAAACTATACAGATTGTAAATTACGGTTTTTAAGGGAATCTGCAAACGCCACAAGAATTACAATAATAAACAGCATTATGACAACATGTACTGAGAACCATCTCAAAGTACCAAAACCAACTATCCCTATAGTTTCGTAATTCGAGGTTTACATGGTATGAGAGCAGGTACAGTAGGAATACCTAAACTCTGTAGGCTTAGGAAGTATTCACCGAACGTATTATATTTAATGAAGATGTATCAGGCACTGGTTGTAAGCCTGTGAGAAGATCTAAGGACAGGATTTTGTATCAAATTGTCAACCCCCTTACAAATTTATCATCATCTTATACAAGAAAACAACTATCTTGAATATACTAAGTTTCCATATGAATTATGCACAACAAGCACCACAAAATGATGATCCTGAATAATCGAATTCATACCACACTACCAATTTGAATAATACCCAACTAAAGAACAATCAGGCAATCAATTAACAACTAATTTCATCTCAGCTAAACCTAACTTATTCATTTTGGGTCAGATTCTCAAAAAAATAAAAAATATATAAAAAAAAACTTACTCATCTTCAAACATAAGACGTCTCTGAACAGCATCCATGGAAGAATCGGAGACATCATCCATGGTATTACTAGCAGCAGATGATGAGAAGACACGGAAAATACTCCGCTTTAGACCGATTCCAGAACTGTAACACGGAATGGTTGTTGCAGAGATTGGAAATGAAGCGGTTTTAATGAGACAAGAAGAAGAAGATGTGATGAGAAACCGATTACAAGGTTTTAAGGGTGATGTTGATTTTGCAATTAATCTGGTGGTGAGGATTACTGTATTGATTGCTGCAGACATTTATGAAGCTAAAGTTTCTCCTGAAATTCGTCTATTTAGGGATTTTCTAAAAATTGGGGGCTTTTAATCTCAACGAATCATCAATCGAAGGTTCTAGGGTTTTAGACTTTGGAGTATTCGTTGTGTGTACTTGGTTTGGCACACGTGTTTAGACCAAATTAATTTTTTTGGGGAATTTCTTAATTTATGGAGTCTATTCTTTTTTTTTTTTTTTGTTGGTGGTACATAGGATTTTTTTTTTTGTTGATAAATCTTTAAAATTCATAATGGTAAACCAATATTATATTATCTTGTTCCAATCTCATTATCAGTTTTATCTCCAACTTGATATTGATTGATAATCCGAACTAAAACCATAAATAAGGTTATTTATTTTTTTATTTTTTGAACATATAAATAACATTGTCATATTACGATTATAAGAGTTATCGGTCTCAGCGTAAATTCATGAATATTCGTCCAATAACTCTGACTCACTAAACTATTTTGTCATCGTTCTGCACCCATGGCCGGATAACTCACTACGAAGTTTCTGCAAAGAAATGAATCTTTTTCCTGAATAAACTTAGGTTGAGCCATATTTCTAGAATATAGAGTGAGATAAAAGTCATACTAGAGAGAGAGTGTGTATATAAAAGTTTTATGGGAGGTGTGATTTAATCTTTGGAAATGGTGGATATATATAGGGGATAAATTGACAGCCGTTGGCGGCTAAGTCATTGTCGCACAATCAAGTGTTTATCGCCAATGGTTAGAAAAATAGTCACTGCACTCCACGTCATCCATATTGTATGTTTCCAATTCAAGTAAATATTACATAGAAAATAAAAACTTGTAATAAATTACTTGAAACTAGTAAATAAATTAAAAACTTAAAGCAACAAATTAAAAGTGCTTAAAACAAAAAAGTGCACCTTCCCTTTATTCCAAGTTCGACCCAAAGATTCACAGTCAGGTCTTTTCTTAACCCGTCGTACGTACAAATTTGTATTCTGAAGATGAATAGTCATCTGTTGATAGTTCCTGGTACCCCTCTTTCTGGTCGAACCTCATGCCTCTAATCTTCATTAGGGTGGTTAGTCCAATTCGTATTACACGGATTTCCTGAATTACCGTGTTATGCATAATTATGCATGTCAGCATAGTCTTATGCATTTCACGAGGACTTAAACCATAGTATGGTCCACAAATGATAACGATCGCTTCAAAATTCCAAAAGCCCGTTCCACATCCTTTCTCAAAGCCATTTGGCGGCCGCACAATTAGATCGCCTACGGGGGATGGCGATACGCTTGAACTAAGGTAGACCATTTAGGATAGATTCCATCCACAAGATAATACACGTGAATGTATTGATTCTCATTTATATTGAAACTTACATGGGGCAAATTCAATACTGGAGGTCTTCAAACAGAGACGCCTTGTGCAAAACATTTATGTCATTTT
>JAJJMC010024055.1:0-10577 GCA_023531435.1 Papaver californicum | reverse complement strand
TCAGATTCCATCCCCATGCAAAGGGGCGGTTTTTAGGTAGTTTTTTATGCAGTCTATATAGAACCATTGATGCTTAAACTACAACTTGAATCAGCATTGTTAATGGCGGTTTTGAGATTGAATATTGAATCCTGAATGACCTTATAGGCACAGATCTAAATGGGTTTAAAATTTGAATTTGATCTGGACTAATGATTTTAAGGAAAAAAAATTATTAAAATATAAAATTTAAGTAGTGTACTTGAGGATTTAATCTAGATTTTAGCCCCAGTTAACCCTTTCATAGGATCGTCACTGGACCAGATGGTTAGCTAAGGAAACGGTGGTAACCATGGTTGTATATATGATTTTATTGAAGCATGTATTGTTGTATATATGATGATATAACAAATTTTTTTCTTTTTTTTTTTCCTTTTTTTTTGTTGGAGCAGAATAAATTCTTTTGGAAAGTGACTTCACTTTTTTCTGTAATTAAATAAATCTATTTTGACAACAAGGGTATATCTGGCAAGACAACTTTTGCTTTGTTTATTAGTGAACGCAACATGATATGAGGATATCAACCTGATAACATAACGTAAACCGTGGGTACCTAGATCAAGTAAATATACATGTCTATTTGAAATCTTCAAGTTATCCACTATTAGATGATGACACATTGGATACAACCCAAAGATTGAAATTCTAATAATAATCATCTGTAAGAAACAGAGACGTAACATGGGAGAGAGAGATGAGTGCGTGTAGGCAGAATACACAGAGTTCCAATGGATTTCTTTCTCCTGCTCTAGGGGGTTTTCAGTGTAGCCAATGGTTTAGGATGTACCTTTTTTGAGTTGATTAATTTTTTTAAATCTACTTTTTAAGCTTAAGTATTAGTTCTATTATGGATAATTCAGATTTAGGAGCATTATTAGCGTATAAAATATGCTCCTTGAAATTAGGATTTACAAAATTGTTAATTAATTAGTGATTTGTGGTACGTGGATTAATGCGTGATTTAGTGATTGAGATCTATCATTAGCTAGATACTAGTGTATTATGAATGTTAACACGTGAGGTTCAATGAATATTTTAGCTAGGGTTCATCTATCCATAGAATGATATGATATCATTTGGACTTGCCATTGTTTCTGGTAGTTCGAATCTTCCATGTTCGGAAGAATGGTGAGTAACTACTAGTATGAAGATGGAGGGTTTTTTAGATCAGGAATGTAATTTAGAGCATCCACAATGGAGGCCAAAAAAAAAAAGGGCAAATATAGCTTTGTTTTGGAGCACCGTCGAAGCATGCAAATCTGTTAAATTTGGCCTGTCGCCTACTTAAACTACCTTTAGTTTTGGACACAATTAAACTTGAACTTGATAGTTAGAAAAGGTTAAAATACTTCCACGTTCTAACATACGTAATATATTAGATAAATCATGTACAAACTAAATTTCATGGGGGCGTGGATTACAAAGACTATCGTTTTTTGCTGATTCTCCGTCTTGATCTGATTCGGCACAAGTTATTAAATATCAGACTGTTTGAGTTAGATCTGACTCGTTATTTGATTTAGACCCGTTTAAATTAGAGAACGAAATATTCATGATTTATTGGACCAAGTCATTGACTCGTATATTTTTAAATCAGACCAATAAAATCATCGATTCGTATATTTTTAAATCAGGTCTGACTTAAACATTAAAGCATTCACTTTTAATAGAGAAAGATTTGTAAAGAGATAAAGACGTAGAAGCAGACTAGTCTTAGCCAAAAAAAAAAAAACTTTGTTTTTTTGTTTAGCTTCCACGAGTTACATTTTCTTTTTTCTGAAGCATTCCTCGATTTACATAATTGAACTGCAAAAAGAAAAGGAAAAACTATTGATTTTTTAAAACGGGTAATAGAGAGATTATATATGAATTACGGACCTTTTTCCCTGGAATCCGATCCAATTGTACTGTCTAACCAGTACAACCGAAAACAACCATTTAGATTCTTATATAATTCTAAGTTTGAAAGATATGTTTGGTTTACGAAATTGGGCTGATTCCATTGGAATTAGATTATTGGGCATTCAATTTCACTGACCGAACACGATATTAGTTTATAGAATGTAAATTTTACCTTATCATTTAGTTGGTCAAGTAGTTAACAATTAGTTCTGCTACTACGCCCACTAAGTATCTCATCTCCTGTTACATAACTACTAAAGTTACATCAAATAATGGAATTGATATATTACGATGAACAATCATTATAGAATGTGCACAAAATGTGGTTTAAAATGACATCATAGTAGCCTCCTCTAGGTTAAGCTATCCCGTAGCTCAAACTCATGCTATCTGTTAGGAAATAAAGTAGGAGCGACACGTGTAAGACGATTAAGAAAAAAATAGTGAAATTAAAGAAGGATGAGAAGCATGCAATCAAAGCCATAACAAAGTAGTGGAACGGGACGGAAGTGACAGACTGAGCGAATTTCTGCACGGCTGACACGTAAGATCGGGAAAGTAACAGCATTAAATGCATATAGTACGGGAAAGTAAGGTAATAATTACTTTACTGACACATAAGATCGGGACAACATCGGTATTCAAGGAGGAAAGAGCACGTGTAAACCATGCAACGAACGCACCACTTTTCAAGGAATGAAGAGCACGTGTAAATCATGCAAGGTACGCACCAAAGAGAAAATATGACCTGTCAATCTTACAAACATCCCGGTCATAATATAATAAGAAGAACGATAGTGGAGATCGGGACAAGTGAGACTCGCTACTATGACTATAAATAGAAGAGAGCATTCAATGGAGAAGGGGTTGGAAAAATTGAAGAGAAAAGGAAGAAGAGAGAAGATAAAAGAGATTAGAAGAAGAAAGTTTATTAGGTATGATAGATGATTCATTAAGATAGAACATGTATCTGTTTAAATTCCTTAAGAAATGTATTTGTAATTGTACCTTGGATCATATTTCTGATCCATCATCCATTGAATCGTAAAAATGTTTATCAAATTGTTATTTCTTTAAATGATTTTATGTATCAGTTTATTATGCAATCTTCAAATTATTGGTTGTTAATGTCAATGGGAAGATTGACATCAACAATTTGGCGCTAGAAACAGGGACTGGGTTAAAGGATTTATCCTACCTGTTCTTTAAAAAGTGAATTTGATGTTGCATTAACAAAGAAAATGGTATTTTAAAAAAAAAAAAAAAAAAAAAAAAAACCAGAGATTTATACGGTTTTTCTCGAGTATGTTTAAATATTTGGTCATAAAACATATTTTTAGAAGATGAAAAAATTAGCTTCTGTCACTTTATTTTTCTTTAAGCAATTTATTGTAAGATTAGTTGGATAACTTTTCAAAGTTTATTAGAAATCAAGAGGAGAAAGTTAGCTACCAGCAAATCCAGAAACAAAATGTCACAAGCAGACTCTGCAAATCAAGGCAGTAATGATGGACAAACTTTAAGACAAAGGGAAGTTGAGAGTGATTCAGACCAACAACAGAGTAATGTGGGAAATCATTCACCAATCCAAGATCTAACACCAAATGCTTTATCACAAAATCAGTTCTCGCATCACGAGAACTCAAGAAATAATGTTAATTATCTTCAAAATCTGATACGGGAAATGGATGAAATAAGGAGGGAACAGAGGATCAACCAAGGTAGAATTGAATTATTAACCAGAGAAAATCAAGCTTTAAAAGGTGCAATTCGACGTGAACAGAGGCAGGCTGCAACAAGATCACAAAGTCCAGAAGTAATTTTAGCTGGAGAAAATCATGATCAAAGGATGGTGTTAGCTGGATCGTCAACGCGAGCCAGAAGACAGAGAGAAAACCAGGAAATCCTACGTACACAATGGCAGAAATATATTGAAGCCATGGAACAAATGAAAGAGGAAATAAAAGGACTGAAAAATAAAGAAGGAGGAAGAATAGAAGAAGTGCTAAAAGAGGCTAGGCGTACACCATTATCTCAACGATTAACAAATGTTCCATTACCCAGAGAGTACAACATCCCTGTATTTGAATGTTACGATGGAAAAAAGGATCCAACCTCACATTTGAAATGTTATAATCGAGTAATGTCACGGTGGGATGGCCATGAAGCAATTATGTGCCGTTGCTTTCCTTCAAGTTTAACAGGTTCAGCATTATTGTGGTACGATAGGTTGCCTGAGAGTTCCATTGAGTGCTATTCACAATTAGTGAGGAAATTTCTTGAAGCATACATGTACAACAAACCAGTTGATTCAGGAATAGATAGATTATATTCTCTTACATCATGGCCAGAAGAGACCATAAGATCTTATACTGCTCGATGGCATACCGTGTGTCAAGCAATTGGAGATGTTGATTCAAGCACTGCGATAAATCATTACAAATGGGGAATCGTTGATCGGAGATGTCAGCTTTTTATTAAAATCCATCGCAACAATCCCACGACTGAGGGGAAACTCAGAGAAATAATAGAAACATGTGCAAGGTTGCAAGATGTCCAGGAACAAGATCCAAGAAGCACTTCACGAAATCAGGAAAGCATGAAAAGGACAAACTCAATTGATGTGTCAATAGAACAGAAAAAAGAATTTCCTCATAAATCAGAATCTAAAGAATCGAAGCGCCCACGGCAAGGGGATAATAAAGCATTTGTGTAACGATTTCAAGAAAGAGTGTTCACAAAGCTTAATATCTCATACACCGAACTTTTGGATATTATAAAAATTAAACCAGATTTTCAATGGCCATCTTCAAAAGGCAATCAACCTGAGTTTACTCAACGATCAAAAAATTATTGTGGTTACCATTGTTATAAAGGTCATGCAACAGAAAATTGTAGGAATTTCATTATCCTGGTACAAAAAATGATAGATGCAGGAGAGTTAAAAGAATATGTTCAGAGGACCGAACCAGTAGCTTGACCTGATAAAGGCAAAGCAGTACATATTCCGTATAATGAACGCACCATTAATGTAATATCGTACTCAGAAAAAAGAGATACTGACGTAAATACTGCGATCAATAAAAAATTATGTCAAAGGATTCAAAACCATGAAATTTTCAGAGTATCGGGAAGAATAGCAGAAGCTTGGGAAGACTGGATGGCATCCCCTCTAACTTTCTCAGCACGAGAAGTAAATCAGGAAATTGAGATGCACAATGACCCATTAGTCCTTACATTACCCATGGCAGGATGGAATGTTAGAAAAATCCTTATGGATGGGGGCAGTTCGTTGAATGTTTTATTTCATAGTTCATTTTGCAAGATGGCACTTACAAAAGATCAATTAATCCCATCCCAATATATGATTTATGGATTCAATGGAATGGCCTCAAGACCAGAAGGAGATATAGACTTGCAAGTATCAGTCGGACCAATCAACATCCTAACAAGATTCAGTGTAGTAGATGCTCCATCACCATATAATGCAATCATTGGCAGACGATGGGTACACCAGCTAAAAGGTGTAATTTCCACTTATCACCAATATCTGCGATTTCCAACACCGCAAGGCGAAATGGAGATCAAAGGAGATCAAGATGATGCAAAGTTCTATATAATGGCAGAGGTAAGAATGCATGAAGAACAGGAACAACAACAACAACAAAGAAAGAAAAACCGAAGGACCGAAGAGAAAGAAAATGAAATTAATCAATACTTGAGAAGAAATGACAAAAGTCAGCAAACGAGTTAGGAGAAAGCAGTAACGGTCAAGGAAACTCAACGAATCAACAACTTGAAGGACTCCCATAGCAATTAAAGGGAATTCCAACTCCAACTGGGAATCCAAAACCAATTTTCACTTCTATAGAAGAAACTAAAATTGTAAATATTGGAACTTCGGAATGGCCCAAGCAAGTGCAGATTGGAATCTTGATGAAAGAAGATGTGGAGCAAAGTTTAATCAAATTACTCCGTGATTTTGTAGATATATTTGCATGGAAAATGGAGGATATGCCCGGGATAGATCCAAATATTGTACAGCATGAATTGCGAATACGACCTGATGCTACACCATTTCGTCAACGGATACGCAAGGTTGCATCGGAATATCATGATCCTGTTGAAAAGGAATTAACAAAGCTTCTAAATGCTGGATTCATTCGAGAAGTGCGATATCCAACATGGATTTCTAACATGGTGATCGTTCCGAAAAAGAACGGTGGAGTCAGAATTTGTATAGACTTTACCAATTTAAACAAAGCTTGCCCAAAAGATAGTTATCCACTTCCTAATATTGATCAATTAGTAGATGCTGTCGAAGGTCATGAAGCATTATCTTTCATGGATGGTCAATCGGGATATAATCAAATCGCACTTGCTGAAGCAGATCAGGAACACACAGCATTCTTTACTCCTCGGGGGCTCTATTGCTATACCCGGATGCCGTTTGGATTAAGGAATGCAGGAGCAACATATCAGCGTTTAGTTGATGCAATTTTCAAACCATGGATCGGACAGATATTAGAGGTTTATGTCGATGATATGTTGGTGAAAAGCAAATTATCAATTAACCATTTAAAAGACCTTTCTGAAATCTTTGGTGCGTTACGAAAATACAAAATGAAGATTAACCCAGATAAATGTATTTTTGGCGTTTCATCGGGACGTTTTTTGGGTTATTTGGTTACAAAAAATTGAATAGAAGTTGATCCAGCTAAGATCCAAGCAATAACAGATATGCCATCACCCAACAGTTTAAAAGTGTACAGAAGTTGAACGGATGTCTAGCTGCTTTAAACAGATTTATTGCCAGATCATCAGAACGATGTAAACCATTCTTTGAAATACTCAAGAAGAAAAATAAATTTGAATGGAACGATCAGTGTGAACAAGCATTTCAAAACATAAAAAAGCATTTAGCCACTTTGCCAGCATTACAGAAGCCAGAACCCGAAGAGATATTAACTTTGTATATATCGGCAACAAAAGATGCAATCAGTGCAGTAATGGTGCGGACCAATGAAAAGATAGAAAAACCAATATATTATATCAGCAAAACCCTTAATTCAGCAGAAAGAAATTATACAAGAATCGAACAACTCATCTTATCATTAGTCTTTGCCACACAAAAGTTACGTATTTATTTTCTCACTCATTATATTCGGGTCCCGAGCAAGGCACCGTTACAATCGGTATTGAAGAATACGGGAAAAGTGGGAAGAATCGCAAAATGGAATGCCCAGCTAGAATAATTCAATATAAGTTATGAGTCACAAACCGCACAAAAATCTCAAGTTTTAGCTGATTTCCTTGCAGACTTCCCAATTGAAGAAGAATATGAAATTCAATGACTACCTGGGTGCGACGAAGAAGACCCACAAGATATTCTGGACTCGACAAATTCTCAAAGGTGGGAAATCTTTGTTGATGGATCCCGAAACAAAGAAGGAGCAGGAATTGGCATTGTAATTACTACACCAATGGGAGATCGAATGATTCATTCTTTCCGTCTTGAATTTGAAGAACATACAAACAACATAGTAGAATATGAAGCTGTGGTCCATGCTTTAAAACTTATCATTGAATTGGGAATTAGCAATGTTCGACTTACGAGTGATTCGCAGTTGGTAATTCGGCAGCTTGAATTAAGATATCAAACACTTGATACATATTTAGTGCAATATAAAAATCTTGTTCAAAGTCTGGCAAGCCAAATCCCAAATCTTACTTTCCGGCATTTATCTCGAGACAAAAATCGACATGCTGATGCTTTAGCATTCATTCTTCCATGTTAACTGACCCGAGTATGACAGCACTAAAAGTTGGAAGAATTTATGAACCTTCAATTCAGATAAGAATACTTCATAATATGGAAGAAAACATAACAGAAAAAGTTCATGACCCTACACCACAAAATATTCCATTTTTACCTCAACAAATAGGTGATCAAACAAGTGAACCGGATTGGAGAATTCCGATTCATCAATATTTACAAGATAATATATTACCTACCAATTCTCAAGAAGCAAGAAAAATTCAACTCAAATCAGACAATTACCAACTTCGGAATGGAATTTTGTATCGAAAATCATTTCTCGGACCGTTATCTCGATGCTTATCACAACAGGAAGGAATTCGAATACTTAAAGAGATACATTATGGAGATGCAGGAAACCACAGTGGAAGACGATCACTTGCATTAAAAGCCAAAATTCAAGGTTATTATTGGATATCCATGCAAAAGGACTCAGACAACATGGTACGAAGATGTGAGGAATGTCAAAGATTTGCAAAAAAGATCAAAGCACCAGCCACCAAACTCAATTCTATACTCAGCCCATGGCCATTTGTAAAATGGGGAGTAGATACTGTTGGTCCGTTAGTTGAAGGAACTAAAAAGAGACGATACTTAATAGTGGCTACTGATTATTTCACCAAGTGGGTAGAAGCGAAAGCATTGGCTCGAATCAGAGATTCTGATGTATTTACATTTTTATTTGAAAATATCATATGTAGATTTGGAATACCGGCAGCCATAGTTTCTGATAATGGACAACAATTTCAAGGAAGAAACATTGATATGTTGTTTGAGACGTATAATATTCAACAATACAGATCCACACCATTTTATCCCCAAAGTAATGGACAAGCCGAATCCACGAATAAAACAATAGCAATGAATTTGAAGAAAACACTTGATGGGTATCACAAACGTTGGTGTGAACAATTGCATAACACTTTATGGGCTTATCGCACCACGAGAAAAGAATCCACTGGAGAATCACCTTTCCTTCTCGCGTACGGTACAGAAGCTGTCATACCAACTGAAATCATTTTACCTACGACAAGAACAGAAGCATGGGAGAAAAATTTGAATACAGATCTAATGTTAGAGAAATTGGATGATTTAGAAGAAAAGCGGGAAGTGGCACTCCAGAAGATGGAGAACTATCAAAGAAGGATAGCACGGGATTACCACAAAAAAGTCAAGTCTCGAAATTTCGTGCAAGGACAATATGTATTACGACAAATCCCTGAATACCATCGGGACAAAGATGCTGGGAAGTTCGCACCAACTTGGGACGGTCCATATATAATACATACTTCAGCTGGGCAGGGATCTTATTATCTCCAAAATATGCAAGGACAAACCTTACAATATCCCTGGAATGCACGATACCTAAAGCTTTATTATCCATAAAACTAACACAATTATGGAAGCCCGCACAGGTATTCATATCTTTATTTTAAACTTTTATTTGACGATACGATTTCTTCTGAGTTTGAACTTACAATAAAATATAAATCCATGAATATTTTATTCTGGAAGAACGCTTCGATTGGCGACACAATCTAAATTCAAATCCAGGAACATCGTATTCTGGAAAACGCTTCGATTGGCGACAAAATTCAATCTCAATACCCAAAGAGGTACATGTCTTATTAGAATTTGAATAAATTCTAATCTTTTGATAAAGAAGGAATATCTAACTTATGGTTATCATTTTCAGAATACGTTCGGGACCAACCTTGTATCTTACCCCTGGCCCGGGTTTGTTTCGTATGTGTGGGATCTAGGATTATATGTTTTGAGGTATATACACTTCAATCCATTGTATTTCTGAAACAATATGATTAACCTAAAAATTTTATAAATATTATATTTTGTGCAGGGATAATATTCAAAGCACAAACCAGTTAGAAACAAAAAATCACAAAATAATGTTCTCAGCAAAAGTCAAGTTTCGAAACAAGACAGGATCGGGACACGAAGCTAAAATATCTAGAAATGAAGCTACAAATACTAAAAGCCAACAACAAGTATAGCTATGCTTTGCGATTGGATGGATGGACTGGTTGAGAAGGAACTTCCGGAACAGGAGCACGACCATTTACCACAGAAGGATCGGCCTGAGCCCGCTCCAAAGCAGAATTAAATGACATTGCAATTTTAGCTTTAGCATCTTGTCTTACCCAGACAACATAAGCATGGCAATAGTCAACTTCCGATTGAAGATCTTTAATTTTCTCCTGATCTTTATCTACTTTCTCCTTCTCAGCATTCAATTCCTTTAATAGCTTATCATCTCTTGATTGTACTTTAGTTATTTCATCACCTTGAATGTTGAGTTGAGATTGTAAGTCCCGAAGCTTAATCGTACTTAAAGCTATATTTTTCTCTGAAGTTTTCAGCTCTTCAGTGATGTTTACTATTGTATTATTGGCAATGTTAAGTTCAGCTCCCGCTATTGTTGCTCGGCCATTAGCTTCATTCATTTTCTTTTCTAGCACTAAAAATCAGAGTGAATGTTAGTTAAACCATATAATACCATCAATAAAATCATCATATAACTCAACATATACCTCTAACTACAGATTTAAATTTTGCTTCTTTAAGAGTTAAAGTTTTCAGAACTTCTTGATACTTGGATTCCGCTCTATTACGTCTCCAGGTATTCAAATCAATACTATCGGACAACTGTGTTAATTTCTTCTTAACCAGTTCCATATCTATATTCACTTCCCTTGCATGATTGTTCAACTGAATCATCCTACGCTGGAACCTAAACAGAGGTTCCAAGTCTCCCTCTGATCCCATCAATGAAGGGTAGATTTAAAAAAAAAAAAAAAAA
>JAJJMC010024047.1:2670319-2744489 GCA_023531435.1 Papaver californicum | reverse complement strand
TCGGTCCGTTTCGTCTCGATGTTCTCATCAATTCTCTTCCTTACTTGACTGATCTTCATTTAGCTTCCAATTCTTTCTATGGTGATCTCTCCCTTAATATCAATACCAACAACTGTAATATTGAAACTCTTGATTTGTCATCTAATAACTTCTCTTCTTCTTCTTCATATAATCATCCTAGTTCTGTTTCATTCTTAGCATCATGCCGCCGTCTCAAGTTTCTCGATATATCTCGCAATCAAATTTCTGATCACAACCTTCTCAATTACTCCCTCTCCAACAGGGATTGTGGTTTGTCTTCTACTCTCAACTTTCTCAACATCTCATACAACAAGTTTTCTGGTAAGTTACCCACCTACACTTCTTCTTCTTCTTGTAATACACTGTCTTCTCTTACAGTTGTAGACCTCTCCCACAACATTTTAGATGGCAATATTCCAACTGGTTTCTTTGCTTCACTTCCTTCCCTGGCTTACCTTGATCTGTCTAGTAATAACTTCACTGGTGATTTCTCCACCATCGAGTTTGGGGACGGGAACTCGAACAACTGGTGTCGCAATCTCACCTACCTAAACCTCTCCCGCAATTCTCTTTCTGCTGGATTCCCACCCACACTGTCTACCAACTGCAATCTTCTCAATACACTAGACATCTCTCACAACTCCTTCCATTCCAACATCAATGATATCATCCCGTCTTCCAACTACTTCACAAACTTCCGCAATTTGCAGCATCTCTCTTTGTCCAACAATGGCTTCTCTGGTGTCATCCCTCCTGATATTGGTCTTACTTGCGGCTCTCTTATCAACCTTGATCTCTCTGTTAATTTACTCGTTGGCGGACTTCCTTCCACCTTTACCTCCTGCCGTTCCCTTCAGAGCCTCAATCTTGGTCACAATCAGCTCTCAGGTGATTTCCTTGATACCGTTGTCAGCACCATCACATCTCTTAGATATCTTTACCTCCATTTCAACAATATTACAGGTTCTATTCCTACTTCCTTATTAACCAACAATACTCAGCTTCATATCCTGGATCTCAGTTCTAATAATTTCTCTGGCAAAGTCCCTCTGTTCTGCTCTTCATCTTCATTTTCGTCTTTACAAAAACTTCTCTTGCCCGATAACTTCCTCTCAGGCAGTGTGCCTGTAGAGCTTGGGAACTGCAAGAACTTGAAGACACTTGATCTTAGCTTCAACAGCATCACTGGTTCGATTCCTTTGCAGGTTTGGGAACTTCCTAATCTTGCTGATTTAGTCATGTGGGCAAACAACATAACTGGTAAAATCCCAAACACAATATGCACCAATGGAAATACTTATTTAGAAACTCTGATTCTCAACAACAATTTGATGACCGGAACCCTCCCAGAATCACTTGCTGCTTGCACTAAACTATTATGGGTGTCGTTATCCACCAACAGAATTAGTGGAAAAATCCCGTCCGGTATTGGCAACTTAAAGAACCTTGCGATTCTCCAATTGGGCAACAATTTACTCGACGGTGACATCCCGCCTGAGCTTGGGAATTGCGAGTCTCTCATATGGCTGGATCTGAATAGTAATGCCTTGACAGGGTCCTTACCGCCGCAACTTGCTAATCAAGCTGATTTAATTACACCCGGCCTCGTCTCGGGCAAGCAATTTGCCTTCGTTAGGAATGAAGGAGGGACTTCTTGCAGAGGAGCCGGAGGGTTAACTGAATTCGAGGGAATTCGATCAGAGAGGCTGGCAAACTTACCTACGCTACACTCTTGCCCATCCATTAGAATATACACAGGTTTAACAGTGTATTCATTTGTCAGCAATGGCAGCATGATCTACTTGGATGTCTCTTACAACTCATTGTCAGGAAACATCCCTAATAGATTTGGGTCTATGAACTATCTTCAGGTCTTGAATTTGGGACACAACAGACTCACTGGAAGTATCCCTGACAGCCTTGGTGATTTGAAACAGGTCGGCGTACTGGATCTCTCTCACAATTATCTTGAAGGGTACGTTCCTGGTTCACTGGGAAGCCTTTCATTTCTCAGTGATTTGGACATCTCCAATAACAACCTCAGAGGTCCACTCCCTTCCGGAGGGCAGCTGATCACATTTCCTGCGTCAAGGTATGAAAACAATTCTGGCCTATGTGGTGTCCCCTTGCCCCCTTGTGGTAGTGGTTCTTCGTGGTCTCGTGCAGATTTAAATCGGCATAAAAAGAAGGGGCCGGCTTCTATGGCAGGGGGGGTGATCATTGCGATCCTACTTGCCATGTTCTTCATAGTTGGGCTAATGTTCGCTCTTTACAAGGTGAAGCATTCACAGCAGAAAGTGGATCAGAGAGATAAATACATTGAGAGTCTTCCTACCTCAGGCACTAGTAGCTGGAAACTATCAGGCGTGCTTGAGCCATTAAGTATCAACATCGCCACATTCGAGAAGCCATTGAGGAAACTGACGTTTGCCCATTTGCTTGAAGCCACCAATGGTTTCAGCGCAGACAGCTTGATTGGGTCTGGTGGGTTTGGGGAGGTATATAAGGCTCAGTTGAAAGACGGGTGCACCGTAGCTATCAAGAAGTTGATTCATGTTACAGGTCAGGGAGATAGAGAATTCACTGCAGAAATGGAAACAATTGGGAAGATCAAGCATAGGAACCTTGTGCCGTTGTTGGGTTATTGCAGGATTGGAGAAGAGAGATTACTTGTGTATGAGTATATGAAATGGGGAAGCTTAGAGTCAGTACTTCATGATGGAAAGCCAATGGGGGGTGCCTCTAAATTACGTGGAGGAGTCTGGAGTAGTAGTGATGATAATTACAATCATAGTAGCATAGATTGGGCAGCAAGAAAAAAGATAGCTATAGGGGCAGCGAGAGGGCTGGCATTCCTACACCATAGCTGCATACCACATATAATCCACAGGGACATGAAATCGAGCAATGTACTTTTGGATGAGAATTTGGAAGCAAGGGTGTCTGATTTTGGGATGGCAAGATTGATGAATGCTGTCGACACTCATCTAAGTGTTAGCACACTTGCAGGAACGCCTGGATATGTTCCGCCAGAATACTACCAGAGCTTTAGGTGTACAACGAAAGGAGACGTCTACAGCTATGGTGTTATACTTCTGGAGCTTCTTTCAGGCAAGAAACCCATCGATCCTTCTGCTTTTGGTGATGACAACAATTTAGTGGGGTGGGCAAAGCAGTTGCAGAGGGAGAACAGATGTAGTGAGATAATTGAACCTGGCCTCCTGCAAAAGACAACACTGTCTCCTCCACTCAGTCCTACTGCTACTAGCCATCACCATCATCGTGACAAATCTTTTGGCGAGGCAGCGGCCATTGATGAGGCTGAGCTACATCAATATCTGAAAATAGCTTTTGAATGCTTGGATGATAGGCCTTTCAGACGCCCCACCATGATTCAGGTGATGGCCATGTTTAAGGAACTTCAAATGGATTCAGAAAGTGATATTCTTGAAGGCTGCTTCTCTGTGAAAGAAACGGTCGACTTTGAAGAATCAAAAGAGAAAGCAGTACAACCTTGATTGATAAATTAGTAGTCCCTGGTGACTTGTTTGGGAATAAATCAGTGTATTCCCTGATTTTTGAAACTTATTTATTGTAAATATAGCACAGGAAACAAAGAGCATTTTTTTTAATTGATATGCAGATGCAGAAGTTTAGATTGAAATTCTCCACTCCTTATCACTCTATTTTTATTATTAGCATACTTTCATTTTTCTCCTATAAATTTTTGTGTCATAACAGTTTTGCTAGCTCATAATTTTGTTAACTGTCAGTAGCCTTGTTCCTAATAAGAAAAACTATGTTTAAAAAATTAAGCACTAATGGATTAGGTTTTGTTCTCAAAAGCTCTTACTTAGTTTATCTAATTCAAGTAATCAACAACTACATTTCAATCTTTATTGACTGCACTCTGCAGGAGATAGAGAGTGGATGGTTTAACATGTCCAAAAGGAACAAAAAAAAAGACTTCTCATTATGACAAAATAGAAAGATAAGAACACATCGTTATACTGAAATGAAAAAGGAAGACTTATATTCCAAGGTCTCACTCTTTATATCATTTTTGAAAATTCAAAAGAGAATAAGCAAAGCAAAAGCACCTTTCAACTTTGAAGGTGCTAGTGGTTGTCCTTTTCCTCCTCACTTACCGCCCACTTTTTACGACCCCGATCTTTTGTTAGCCTATAGAAAGACAGATAGAAAAGAAACCAAAAAAAAAGAAGCCATTATTACTTTATAAATTGAAATACTGAACACATTATTAACTATACCAAATTTTTTATTTGAATTGGTGGAGGTGGTGACTAGATGAAGTTGGTGTTGTATCCGGAGTCTAGAAAGTTAGGGACTAGAATTGAAGTTAGGGAATAGAATTGGGTTAATGGCTGAATTATATTTTAATTTTAATTATATTTATTATTATTTTAATCAATTTTCATGGTTTTTAAGAAAGCTATGTCTGGTTAAATTTTTTTGTTATGGTGAAAGGATGAACTTGTAGAGATAGATTTATTTGTGTTTCAAAACTAAGGTTCTCAACTATAAAAGCTTAATGTTAATGTTTTGTCTCTCTTTCAATGTTTTGCTTTCTCAATGATTTTTCATGTTCTATGTCATGCATAGTTCATCGCTTGATTAGTAGAAGAACTCGTTAACCCTTTCGCGATAATCGTTTTATGAATATTCTTTGACTATTTATGCCAAGTATACCTAGCACTTTGAAATTCTACCTTAGGTTGAGAACAAACAATTCTTTTTGAAAATTCTTTTCTACGATTTTTAAACGAAATATTTTTTGTGTATTAGTAGCTAGATTTTCTATTTTGCACGAGTAAATTCGATACCCTTTGTGATGAACGCAATTAAACCCTAATCTACAACGGATTCCCGAAACCTTAACACTTTTCTATTATTGATTTCAATCTTCGTTAAAAAGTTTTAATTCATTCATTAGTTTAATTCTTTACAAAAATCAGAAAAACATCTTTTAACTTGAAAGTTACTTGAATTAATTAGTAAAAGTAATATATACTCCTCGTGGGAACGAACCGTATTTGCTCTTGTCTACATCTTTCGACACTGTGGGCTGCTGCAATGGGACTGTAACACAAAAAAAAAAAGAATATGGAAACACAAAATCAATCCAGTTAATGAGCTTAAATTTACTACTGAAGATAGAAGATGAATAATGGGAACAATAGATAAAATCTATATTCAATATACTTCTTTCTGTAGTAGTAGTACTTGAAGGGATATCGATAAAAATATAAAAGCAAGTTAACTTATAATAAAAATAGATATCGATATACCATAGGTTGTTGTTAGCAATCCAGAAGAATTTATATGGCAGGTAAGGAAAGTAGGTCAGCAAGGTATTTGAAGGGATAAAATATAATAAAAACAACTAAGATTAAGTACGTAAAAATCTGGGTAAAATTTAGTACCACGATCAAATAATACAATGTGTGAAGTTGATATCTCCAAAGAAATAAATATGAGATAAATGATGACTAATCTCTTGGATGAGTATTTCATGCTAATTCACACGAAAAATAACAAAAAAAGTATATAAATCCAATGCAAGAAATGTCGTAGGTATTACCGTGCTTGGTTGCATGTTGGATTAAATAATGTAAACCTAACAAAGAAAGGCGAAAGACTATGGGAACTCTTGGTGTCTTCTTCAAATCGTCAATTACACCTTAGTCGGAAAAACAAATGACAAACACCTTTTGTTTTTTCCAATTTTAAATTTGCATCGTAAGGGTTTTACATCCTCTCATACTATACACGAAACAAATCAATGCTGGGAGAAGTTTAAAACAAGTTTTACTCTCCCTTTCAGCAAGCAGTATACCATGATGATGATAATAATAATATAAGCACACTAAGTTTGTAAAGGGAAAATCCACATTATGAAGTTGGACAGTGAATAATGTCCCATACCGGATGAAGTTGAGAAAAACTTCAACTCCAAATAATTTATGTTACTTCCACTAAGCAATTCATTAAAAAAAACACAACAACTATCACTGACCTTTGCAATTGGATATCAATGACCATGCCAATTCAACTCTGCCATGGATGCAGTCTGCTGGAATCTAACCTTATGCATGTAATTGTTGGTTATTGATGCAGATGAGCAGGCTATAGCCTATTTGGAGGCTAAAGACCCGAGTATCGTAATTTAGCTCAAAAGGGGTCCATTTTGATTAGAAACGGGCCAACGATCAAGACATGAGACGATTTCGTCATATGGTCTCAGATTTTATCACAATTCCATCGTTTAGGGCTTCAAACAGGCGTTTTTGCTATTTTAGGAAAGTTTTTGTTTTGTTAATAACTTCTTCGTTAGGAGTCCGTTTGGGTCACCGTTTGCAGCAAATAGTTTTATTTTATGAGTACTTTCATTTTTTAGGTCGACCAAAATTTGCCAAAAATAGCAAATAAGGGTTTGAGTCGGTTTAGGAGTTTTTTTCATCCTCTATTGACTAGCAAGTTAGGATTTTTCCCCAAGTCTATAAAAGAGTCCTCCATGTATTGTTTTAAACAGTTGAATTTGATTAATAAGAATTATTTTCTTAAACTTGTTCAAGTTTAATCGATTATTATTTACAGTCGGAAAACCGAAGTCTAAATACTTATTGTTGCTCATAGTCGATATTCCTAGGAATATTTGAAGTCTGAACAAAACCTCTCTTTTCTTTCTTTTCATTACTATCCGTTGCATCAGTTGGTATCAGAGCAAAGTCGATTCTAGTGTTGATAAGATGCCACCAAGAGTAGCAATCGGTCAGGGTCGAGGTCGAGGTCCAGAAGGTTTCATTCCATTGAGATCTAGAGAAGAATTCACTGAAGACGTCCAAAATTTGCTTCGGTATAACCTTGGAAGGAAGAAGAAGATGATAACGTTAACCCTTTTGCTAGAGGGCATCTTGAAGGTAGACTAAATCAACGAGAGGATTCTGATCGCTGGAAGGCAGGAATAAAAGTAGAAATCCTAGAATTTCATGGTGGCTTGGAACCGGAAGAGTTTCTCTCCTGGGTGAATATTTTGAGGAAGTATAATTCAAAGAAGTACCAGATAACAAACGAGTCTCGTTGGTAGTGACTATGTTTCGTGGGAGGGCTAATTCGTGGTGTCAACAACACAAGCTGCTACGCAGTCATAAGGGAAAACAGAAGTTGGTATCATGGGAGAAGTTGAAGAAACACATGAGAACAGAGTTTTGCCACATAACTACATTGGATTGACGTACCAGCAGCTGCAAAACCTACGCAAGGGAGTACGATAATTACACCAAGGATTTTTACCGACTACTTTCTCTTAATGACTTGTCAGAGTCAGATGAGCAAAAAGTTGCTCATTATATAGGTGGTCCCCCTCAACAATATCAGGATACACTCAACATGTTTGATTGCAGCTCTATTTCGGATGCACATCATAGAGCAAGGAATATAGAGAAACAAGTAGGGCGTAGAAGCTTAAATTGGGGTATCAATATGGCAGCATCTCCAGCAAGTAACCGTAGTACTTCAACACCTAGTACTTCTAGTAAACTTAATTCTTCGTCAACACCAAATAAAACCCCAGTTACCACTTTTGGAGGTAGGTGTAATAAGTGCGGAGAATTTGGGCACAAAGCCAGTGACTGTCTAAAAACAGAACGAGCGAACAAGGTATTTTTCACTGAAAACGACCGTGAAGAAGATGATTGGGTAAACGATTATGAAGAGGATCATGAGTATGATTCTGAACCTGTCGATGAAGTAGTTTCCAGAGATAAAGGAGTGAACTTTGTAGTAAGAAGAAATTGTCTCACTCCACGTAAAGATGAGGGCGACAGCTGGTTCGTAACAATATATTCCAGTCGACATGTACAATCGAAGGAAAAGTTTGTCGTCTAGTTATTGATCCTGGAAGTTGCGAGAATATTGTTGATGAAGAGGTCGTGAAACGATTCAAGCTGGAAACCAAGGCACATCCACATCCATACAATCTTTCTTGGCTAAAGAAAGGGAATGAGGTAAAAGTAAACAAACGCTGCTTAATTTCTTTTTCAATTGGTAACAAATATAAAGATAAAATATTGTGTGACGTTATTAGTATGGATGCTTGTCACTTGTTGTTGGGTCGTCCATGGGAGTTTGGCAGGAAAAGTAGTCATGACGGGTATAAGATTACCTACAGTTTTTTATGGAACGACGTACGTATAGTACTTGTAACCAGTAAAGAGATTGCGCCTACACCATCTACTGAAGAAGCTACCAATCATTTGTCGTTTAAGCAGTTTGAAGATGGGGTAGAAGATGCAGGTGAATTATTCGTGTTGATTAGAAAAGAAGAACAACATGATGACAGTAGTATCCCCATTGCAGCTCAACCTTTAATTAAGGAATTTATGGATGTTTTTCCTAACGAGTTGCCGGACGAGCTACCACCTCTCCGGGATATACAACATCATATTGATCTCGTTCCTAGATCAAGCTTGCCAAATAAAGCGCATTACAGAATGAGTCCTAAGGAGCATGAAGAACTTCGTCGTCAAGTGGAAGATTTGCTACAGAAAGGATTGATCCGACAGAGTCTAAGTCCTTGTGCAGTACCAGCCTTGCTGATTCCAAAGAAATATGGAACGTGGAGAATGTGTGTTGACAGTCGAGCCATCAATAAAATCACAGTCAAATACCGTTTCCAGTTCTCATATTGGATGACTTGCTAGATCAGTTGTGTGGAGCAAAGGTATTTAGCAAACTCGACTTGAAGAGTGGGTACCATCAGATCAGAATTTGTAAAGGTTATGAGTGGAAGACTACTTTTAAAACTCGAGAAGGATTATATGAGTGGCTGGTTATGCCATTTGGGTTGACCAATGCGCCAAGTAAATTCATGCATATCATGAATCAAGTACTCAGACCCTTTATCGGTACTTTTGTGGTTGTTTATTTCGATGATATTCTTCATTATAGTGCTAACATGGACTTGCATGTTCAACATCTTCGAGAAGTGCTCTCAGTTCTACGCAGGGAAAAATTATTTGCTGCCATCAAAAAGTGTTCATTCATGACAAATCGAGTTCTATTTCTCGGTTATGTCGTCACCAAGGATGGAATAAAGGTAGATGAGTCCAAGGTTGACTCTGTGAGAAATTGGACTACACCTACTACGTTACACGAGGTAAGGAGTTTCCATGGTTTCGCTTCTTTTTACCAGCGCTTTATTCCCCACTTCAGCACCATTATGGCACCCATTAATGAATGTATGAAATGAGGAAAGTTTTCATGGTCTGGGGAAGCTGACGAAGCCTTTGAAGCTGTCAAGATAAAGCTGATAACTGCACCACTGTTGGTGTTACCTGATTTCAACAAGCCGTTTGAACTACACTGTGATGCATCAAAGGTGGGAATTAGAGCTGTTTTGAGTCAGGAAGGACGACCTATAACGTATTTCAGTGAGAAGTTGAATGGTGCTAAGCTCAACTATAGTACTTATAATGTGGATTTTTATGCTATAGTTCAAGCCTTGAAGCATTGACGTCACTATCTAATTCATAACGCGTTCATTATGTTTTCTGATCATGATTCTTTGAAGCACATCAACAGTCAAGAGAAGATTTCTTCTAGACACGGTAAGTGGGATGGTTATTTGCAAGAGTTCATTTTTGTACTGAAGCACAAAGCTGGGTCGCAGAATCAAGTTGTTGATGCCTTAAGCCGAAGGAGTATGATACTCAACACCATGCGAACTGAGGTAATAGATTTTGATTCATATTCTGACCATATTCTAACCGATCCGAACTTTGCGGAGATTGTGGATGATATCAGTTCAGGCAAACGAAGTGATTACCTTATGCATGAAGGATTTCTCTTCAAAGGTAACCAATTGTGTATTCCTGATTCTAGTCTCCGATTGAAGATTAATATGGTAAGGGATAATACTTTCCAACTTGTTTCGAAGTCATATTACTGGCCAACAATGAAGCGTGAAGTTGCTAAATTCGTGGATAGATGTCGAATCTGTCAAGTTTCAAAAGGAAAAACAACTAATGCAGGGTTGTACATGCCATTGAAAGTTTAAGTCAAACCTGGACAGATTTGAGCATGGATTTTGTACATGGATTTCCATGTTCAATTGTTAGTGATCGAGACACAAGATTCCTTAGTTATTTCTGGAAAACCTTGTGGAAATTAGCTAATACAAGGCTTAACTTCAGTAGTGTGTATCATCCTCAAAGTGATGGCCATACAGAAGTTGTGAATCGTACGCTGGGTGATATACTACTGTGTATGATTGGAGACAATCCGAAGAGTTGGGATCAGAAACCTTGCCAAGCTGAATTTGCATTTAATCGTTTAGTAAACCGTAGTCTGGGTATGAGTCCGTTCGAGGTTTTTTATGGCTACAATCCACGAGCACCAGTATATTTAGCACATGTTCCTGATCTGAAGAGAATTCAAGTTCGTGCCGAAGAACATATCCAACAGTTGCAACAGGTTCACAAGTTGGCTGAAGAACAGTTGTTTCGAGCTAATGAGAGGTATAAAGAGGCGGAAGATAAGAAACACAGAGTTTTGGATTTTACAGTAGGAGATTTTGTATGGAAAATATTGACAAATGATCGTTTTCCAGTTGGCGAGTATAACAAACTGAAGGCGCGCAAGATTGGTCCCTTGGAAATTGTCGCGGAGATTAATCCTAATGCCTACAAGTTAAAGCTTCCAAGTCACATCCGGACTTCTGATGTTTTTAATGTCAAACACTTAGTGTCGTATAATGGTGATAATTATGATGATGACCAAGAAAATTCGAGGGCGAATTTCTCTCAACCCCGGGAGAATGATGCAGATGAGCAGGTTATAGCCTATTTGGAGGCTAAAGACCCGAGTGTCGTAATTTAGCTCAAAAGGGGTCCATTTTGATTGGAAAAGGGCCAACGATCAAGACATGAGACTATTTTGTCTCATGGTCTTCAGATTTTAGCCCAATTCCATCGTTTAGGGCTTCAAACAGGCGTTTTTGCTATTTTAGAAAAGTTTTTGTTTTGTTAATAACTTCTTCGTTAGGAGTCCGTTTGGGTCGCCGTTTGCAGCAAATAGTTTTATTTTATGAGTAATTTCATTATTGTAGGTCGACCAAAATTTGCCAAAAATAGCAAATTAGGGTTTGAGTCGGTTTATGAGTTTTTTTCATCCTTTCTTGACTAGCAAGTTAGGATTTTTCCCCAAGTCTATAAAAGAGTCCTACATGTATTGTTTTAAGCAGTTGAATTTGATTAATATGAATTATTTTTCTTAAACTTGTTCAAGTTTAATCGATTATTATTTACAGTCGGAAAACCGATGTCTAAATAATTATCGTTGTTCATAGTCGATATTCCTAGGAATATTTGAAGTCTGAACAAAACCTCTCTTTTCTTTCTTTTCATTATTATCCGCTGCATCAGTTATCTTTAACGTGTCCATATCAATTGTTTCACCAAGTTTCTGAAGGTAACTGTTGATGTTAGACTCCAAACGATATAAAATTTGTTATTCAGTGTCATCGTTCCAAGTTTACTATAAACATCCCTGCCATTCCTACATAGGTTAGCCAACAAAAATATATAAAAAAAAATGGAGAAAAAAAATGTCTAGAATAAGCCAATTTTGATGTACGATGGGAACGCTCCTGGCATACTTGAAATTTATCAATGTTGTGTCCTAGTTTTAAAATTCAAAGAACAAACTAAACCTCTGTACGTAATAATCAAGAACAAATTCAAAATAGGAGTATGAACAATAATCTATGTTAATCCTATAAGCATTTTTTAATCTTTTAGTTATAATCTAGAAACATTTTATAGAAAATATTAAAATGACACTAATAGAGCTACTCACTAGAATAATCAAACTACCATCAGACATTTAATGAACTACACAAAAGTAATTGAGATAATTCATAGAGATTTTTCACCACCCACAATTCAAAATTTGTACCTTCAATCAGACATCAATGAAGTTTCAAGAATAATGCAAACACTTTAAATTGTATACTGGTAACTACGAATTTTTCAGTTACCATTTTCGGACAAACTTGCTTAAGAATTTTGAAACCTTTGGATCAAATAACCAAAGTAGTTTAATGAGAATTATATCTTTAAAATAAATACGAAAAACATAAGGGGAAATGTATAAACGTGATCCTTGCATGACAGTTAATAGATAACTATAAGAGGAATGTACTACTCACATTCCGATCAATAAGGTGAAGCTTAAGACTCCATATTTGGCCCGTTTTTACTGATATGATAAGAAACAAAACATAAATGACAATCAGGGTGGAAAAAAATTGTGAATAAAAGAATAATGCACTCCTTACATACCCGTTCAAAGCCTCCGATTTACTCTTTTTGCAAGATTTTGCCTCAATAGGCTGTATGACTGTTATTGAATTGTGATAGAGTTGGTAAGTTAAGCAGGCCTTGAACATCCTCCAGTGAGTCTATATCACCAGTAAGAGAAATAAAAAAGAAAAAGAAAAAAAACAATTGAGTGCAAATCATTAACAAAACTGATCAAGACAACAACTTAGGTTCACAAATAAAAAAACATCTAAGAGAACATTAAGGTGGTGGAGAAAGTTTCATACCTGGAAGCATTGGCTACTGGAGAGTCGCACATATATACCATTATAGGCCTAAGATCTTTTCCGGGAGATAAATTTCTGAGATTACATTCAGAAGCATATTTTGATAGAATTAATAAGTACTAAATATTACAACCACACTGGAAGAAAAAATCCAAAATAAACAAAATAATTTAACAACTGAAATAAAAATACACTGAAAACGTTTAAAGTCAACAGTTCAGATTAAAACTAACCACTTTTTACTTGAGTTAAGAGAATATAGGGTAAAAAGAATGTTGATTTTACTTACCACATTCTAATTAAACTCCATCACCAATAGAACTCGAAGGTTATGGATTAGAACTACACTCAAAACCATCACAGTAAAAACAAAAAATTGAGCAATGCAGATATAAAATTCCCTAAAGCAGAAAAAACAATCATTATCTTCTATAAAATCCTTCATCAAAATCAAACCCTAATGGTTTCTCAATAAAAAAAATAAGAGTATGTAAGTAAAGTAAATCAAAAGAAGATCAAAAATCAAAATAAAACAAAGAAAATGAGTAAAACCTAATAAATGTTTAGTTCGAATTGAGAAACTAAATAAGAACATGATAACTTATTTTACCTAATTTGAACATAGTTTTCTCCACCAGAACCGATGGCAAAAACAACTAACCGGATTACATATGTTATGTCGCTTAAATTTGGCATAAGAATATTTAATATGAATCTTACATTTAGTATAGGAATTCATATTTAAAACAGAAATACTAAAATTTTTATCGCCTAAATTAAGAGTTTCACTTTTTTTTATTAGTATCGCCTAAATTAAGAGTCTTATATTTTATATTTGTTTCTTAAATTAGATATAACAGGAATGGTTATCACGATAATACTTTATTTTTATCGCTAAATTTGACATAAGATAGATTTTTTTCTCAAATTAGATTTAAACTATTTTTTTTATAAATTTCAGTTTTAAAAAATAAAAAAATCTAATTTTAGTAGCTTACGTATTACAAATCCGACGGTCTTGATTTTAATAAAAAGATGTAAATGTGGTTAAGAATATGAATAAAATCTCAAACAATCAGGATTAAGGGTTTCGTTGACCAACCAACATAAAGGAGGGGTCCGTTGACCAACCAACGTGGAGCAAGAGATCGATCTAATTTTAAAAAAATGAATGGCCACGAAATGTAAGGGGGCTAACTTGTTTTTCAGTCATCCAGAAGTCGAGGCTTCGTTAACCGCCCAATAGAAGGGGAGGTTGGCCAACCTCTCAACGTGTAGTGAAAGATGAATTAGAATTTTTTAGATTGTTGATAAGAGGACGAAGGATATTTTTGTCATACTAAAACTATAAAAAATATAAAGTCAACTCAAAACTTACTAACTCTTAGTCATGATCTTATATTATGGGTTTGTTATATATACCATCATCTTAATGATGTATTTTTAGAAAAGACAAAACCCTGACTTAAGTTCTCCAAAAAAAAATAAAATTAAATTAAAATGTGAACAACTAGAGTGAAGAAAGGTCGACCTTTGTCCCCTATTAGATATTAAAACCAGTGGATATTGTGTGATAATTCAACCCAAAATTTATGCAAATATTTATTTCCTTTATCCTAAAATTAACTATTTTCTCAAAACTAACAACTTTTCTAAATTTCCATCGAACCCTATCACGTATTTGGTTTTTACTCCACATAAGTTAGTGAAACCGTTCAAGTTCTCAAGAAATACAAATTAGATGAATTGGTTTTGAATATATTATCCGATTTACCATCTTCATATTATACTAATTTTTTTTGGAGATGGTGATTCAGGGATTTTATATATGTCATATTGTGATGCGTGGTTGAGGAAAAAACATGCAACTAAAACCCTTTATATAACTGTGATTCTTTGCACATGTTTATCAATTGAAGAGGTCCAATCAGTGAAGTTCGGTATAGGGGTGAAAAAGGTAGTTTTGATTTTTTGCACCTAATGTTTTCGTATCACCAAGGTAATTTCTAAATAATTTTGTGATTTGTTTTGTTTCTCCTCTAGGCATGCTAGGATTTTGTTATTTATAAATCATTTGTATTTTTTTACGGCTTATTTTGGGCTTAGTGATGAATTTTTAAACAAAATAATTGTTTATCATGGATTTTTTTACACGGTTAATCTAGAGGAAGCCAGTGTTTTAATGCACAAATCTTCAATGACTACTAGGGCTGCACAACGGGTGGGTCGGGTCGGGTTTGGCTTCACCCGCACCCGACCCGCCTGTCACTGGGTTTTTTTTTTCATCACCCGCACCCGACCCGCCGGGTGCTCGAGTCGGGTCGGGTCAGACCCGCCCAGATGGCGGGTCGGGTCGGGCGGGTGCGGGTCACCCGCCCAAATAATCAAGCAAATTTTTTTCATGGGTTTGGCTGTTTTTTTGATCCTCACGCGCGCCACCTGATAAACCATTTTACCTAACAATCGATAATCTCAAAATCTAAGTCCCAACATTCAAAATTATACAATAAAATTAGAGTTTTAATATGCAATTCTTCTACGACATTTCCCACTAGCAAGTAGCAACAAAAACAAGTTCATCTTAGTACCAGCACCATCCAGGTCACCGAATAGGAATCAATCGTCATTTATGATGATGGAAGCACCAAGGTTACCAAATAGCTCTGCAACAAAAGAAATGAACAATTAGAATGAAAAAGATAAAAATACCAATAGTAATAAAATTTATGAAGTTAAGAACCATGATCCATGAAGTACAAATTATACCCGACTCAAGAACTTCAACCTCCTCCTCCTCGACTCCAAGGCTAGAAGAATCTTTGTCAATTGGTGTACGTAACCAATTTTATCAATACACTTCTCTAAATGATGAGAAAGATTGGTAGTCCCATGTGTTTTACCACCAATTTTGTAACTACCTCGACCCTTTGGACAATGCTTACACTTAGCTTTAGCACCATCTTCTATAATATCGAAGTGATTCCATACCCAAGATTTCTTCACACCAACTCTAGGCTTCTTATTTGATGATGAAGGTTGAGAAGATGGTGTCGCGGCTGATGATGAAGGTTGACTAGATGGTGACGCTGATGACCCAGCTGTACTCCTTGTCCCTGATGTCGATGCCGGTTGACGTTGAGGTGGAGGTCCCATACAAATTTTGGATGGTCTTCCTTGTACAAGTGGAAGATCTGAAGTAACGTCATCTTCTGAGATTTCAACCATGTTGATAACCTACAAGGCAGAGATGGCAGAAGGGGTGAGTTATCATACATACATATGTATTAGAAGTTGAAAAGTATAACAAATTTTACATAGAATTTACCCCTACTTCTAGTTCTAGTTATCCAAAAATTAGAATGGCTACATTTATTTGTTCATTACCATACTACCAGCAAAATGGTTTTTAGCATCTGATACTGAAAAACAAAACTATGAAAATGAAGGAGACTTCGAACTCTGTGACCTCTTACATCCAGCTTCTACGTTACAATTCCAATCTTGAAAAACAGCTTTTACTCTTGTACCACAAAATTGCACATAGTAGCACATCACAGGCAACATATTAGAATGGATGGGCCTAGATATCGACTGATGGTATGAGAATTGTTGTAACGCTCAATGGTGCTGTAATGTGGTTATGCATATGATTTACTACACATCCATTTTGATTTATTCAAACTGTTGTTCCCAGACCTGCGCTTGCTTTCTTTCATTATTTCTTTTTTCATCATCTCAAAGACAAAAAGGAGACAAACAACATGCTCGGGCTACACAAAGGAGATAGATTATTAAACTCTGATAAAAAAACATGGCGGAAAAAGAGCTGCAGATTACTACGGCTTAGATGAGTGAACAACCATAAAAAGCTTTAGCAAAAGAATTAAATGCATAATCATCTCACAGGGATCGCTGATGAATAGCTGCAAAAGCTCTGTTTTTTCTAGACAGGCTTTAAAGGCACATAACTGCTCTTCGAAAAACTGACCAATGAAACAAACAAACCTAATCAACTATAAGTAGTTTAGAGGTCTATATAAACATGACAACATGATAAGAAAAAACAAATGAGAGTGAACACTGCAAAGAAATATTCTAGCAATAAAATGACAGATAGCATAACAGATCATAGACACGTTTTGACAATCATTGAATCTAGCAACTCAATGGTTTTTATTCCAACACCTTCAAATGCTTTCATAAGCTCCTCCTTGTCATCTATGTTGCTACTTGTGTATAAATCCAGTAACCTAATATTAATTAAACTCATCATACTATCACATTGTTGTATTGGATGGAAGAGAAGCTTATGTGGTTCTTGGAACACAATTGCTGTCATCAGGAAAAACTAATGATGAAAATAGATGGGATTCTAATAAGAAAATAGATGGGATTCTAAAAAGCGATGTTGAGTAGCACAAAAGGAATTGAAAGAAGCCTGAAACTTAGAGTAGCACAGAAGGATTGGGTAACACTTATCTTTCAGAATATGCGACATCTTGCTGTCTAAATAGAGATTGAAAACAAAGACAGATCACGTGGATGATGATCTGATAAGAACCAATTACAAATTTAGAAAAGAGAACAATTACGAGGGCTATGAATTCTGCTATATTTTTATTTTGGAAATGCCAAACTTAATAATATTTACAAACAACAAAGATTTTCCTAATTATTGAACAAATACATCAATCGAAGGATTACAATCATTGACCTAACTATATTTTGATCAATTGAAGTCAGCAAAAATGATTTAGTATGATGTATAGATAAAGAGCTAAAAACCTAAACATGAAACAATAGGATATAAATGAAGAAATTGGATATAAATGAAAAGCCAAAGTTCTGCAGTAAAGGTAATATAATTGCATCAGGTTCCATCATCCAAAACACAAAGTAGAGATACATCGATACGATTAGGAGAACGATAACGTATAAGCAAATCAAATATTAATTCTGAAGTTCTATATTTCTTCCTAACTGGGTTTGGTAATGATCCCATCCAATTTAATCCAAAACAATCAAATTAAGAAAAAATCAAAAATATCAAGTTGAATTGAGGAGGGATAAGATTAAAGACTGTTCTAAATGCAGCATAACAAACTATTCCAAACAATAACTGGAAAACCAAATACAACCATGATATGGTGCACACATTTTTTGTGCATTAGATGTGATGCAACCTTGTATCCATCAAAGTGGGTCCTTTTCATGTTGGGTGTACGTACAAATAGCAGTGTCTGCTAACAAATTGTCTCAATTCTTGAACTTCATACAGTCAGAATAGGTTTCATCTCCTTTGAACATATAGTTGTTCTTGAACAATACCATCTTATACAAGTTTGGAAAGAAGAGTTACAATGAGAGCATTTGGAGCTGAACTAATACAGCTTATCATACAAATACATCAATTGTCAGTTTGTCACCCTATATGCTCTTAAGTCTTAAGTCTTACCTTGTTGAATTAACAGAAATTAAACTATTTCTTCTTGGCATGTCCAACATAACAGGGAATACTAATTAACAGGGAACACTAATGATAATCTCGTTATCAACATCATCAATTTAATACACTAATGAAAAATCCCCAAATTTTAACTTGAAGAACCCTAGTTCTAAAATTGACTTAAAAACACTAAATCAAAACTAGTAAAACCCTATCACAGATTTAGAAACATCCAAAACTAATAAAACCCAATTTCAATTGCTACTAAATCATGTAAATATGTAATATACACATTAATTTCAATTAGGGCAAAAACTTACCTGTAAGAGATTGAACTGATGTCTGAATCTCTGATGGTGTTGATGAACTGATGAAGTGATGATGCAGGGAACTTGGGTTCAAGGTGGTGGTGGTGGTGGTATGCTCTACTACTCTGTAGAAGAAGAATGGAACCAGAGACTCAGACTCAGAGAACAGAGAAGAAGAAAAAAGAACCGAAGAAGAATTAGTTTTGTTTCTGTTCTGTTTTGATAAAACTTGGGCGGGTGGGCGGGTCGGGTCGGGTGAGAGTTGGCCTCACCCGCACTCGACCCGCCAGAAGTCGGGTATTAGAAAAATCACCCGCACCCAACCCGTTCAACGGCGGGCCGGGTGCGGGTCGGGTTATTTTGGGCGGGTACGGGTCGGGTTGGCGGGTAGGGTCGGTTTTGTTCAGCCCTAATGACTACGGTGAATGACTTAGTTTTAATTTTATTTTGTTGGAGTTTAATTTCAATCGACAATTTTAAGGGCTTTAATTTTAAGGTCTTTAAAGCTTTGTTTTTAAACTCCACTTGATTGTTCAAGCTTGCACCAGCTAAATTATTGTAACTGTAGAGGTTTTTAGCAAGGCAAATTTTACAACAATAATATATATAGATATATTTTGTTTGTAGCCGCAATTGACATAAGGAATGGTCTTTGAGGGTTTTTTTAGCTTTTTTTTTTGAATGATCTTAGTTATGAGGAAATCCAGTCAATGTAAATTCATAATGAGGAAAGGTTATAAATGTTACGACCATCGGATGTCTATGGATGTGATGAAACTGAGATGGTTAGATCATCCGTTTACCTCTCAAATGTTATCTGGCCTTTAGTCCTCAAAATCATAAGCTTTTTTGTATTGTAGATAGAAAAATAGTCATTGCTTAAATTCATAAATAACAAAAGGTGACGGAAATTAATTTATTTCTTTTTATATTGTTTTTATCTATCGTCGATAATGTATATATCAACTTTTTTTCTTTTATATATGAATTTATCTTATTACGTATAGTTTTTCATTTTTACATGCGTTTAAACATTGCGGTATGGTTTTTATAAATTAAATTCTATAATAAACTCATTAAAAAAAATAAAAAGAAAGAAAAGGAAAAATTGAGAAAATATCGCACAGTAAAAATAAAGAAGAAGGATTCGTGCACATTTTTATTCACACACTATCTTATAAGTTTGTGCCAATTTTACTTGAACGATAATAAACTTGAAAAAACAATATTCTGATTATACGTTCTTTTTACAAAACTCCATATTTATACAAAAAGAAAAAATGAATACAATTTATACTTTTTTGCTCGTTTTTTTTTCCTCCCTGATAGAAGCTCATTCATCTTGCTTAATATATTGTATGATCAATAATATTTTTTTAAAAAAAGTATGATCAATAATGCAAAACAAAGCTTGACTAACTTTGCCTGGATAAAGAATGACCATGATTTATCTAGGGAGGAGATATATTAGAGGTTATGGTTGTTCACGTAAATGATGGTTGTGATTGAGTTAGAATTACATCCAACGGTCTAGATTTGTTTGCTATATAATTAATATCCTATTATTTTCTTATAATAAATGGTCTAATAATTTTTTTCGTTATAAATGTCTCATTAATAATAATGATAGATATATTTACATTAATCGATAATATATTGACTAATAATTTCATCATTGAACCTTAGTGGCGGTTGTGGTAATATTGGGGAGTGGTATTGGAAACGGTTGCGGTAGTTTTGAGAGCGGTGAAGCAGGGGCGGAGCCAAGATTTCTAGGCTACCCATTAAGCCATTAGGGGTGCAAAGAAGCAAAAATGGTTTAAAATTGGGCTACAATAAATAAAAAATCTTCAAATTAGGCTTAAGAGAACTAGGCAGAGGGTGCAAGTACACACCCTTGCATTAAGCAGTCTCTGCCCCTACGGTGAATGATGGGATATTTTAATCGTAGACTACAAGAGAACGGCTATCGATGAGACAGTATGCAAGCACAGGTCGTCCATAGGGATGTAAAAATTACAATTTCTAGTTTTTGATTAATCAAGTGCTAATGACAAATTGATTGGTGATTCTATTCTAAAAATAAAATAAAAAATAAAATTGTATACAAATTAAAGAAAACCTAGGACGCAAGATTCCATCACTGCTATGTGTATAAGATTTTTGTAACCATTCTCTATAATTTTCTCAAAATAATACACAAGACGATTTCGGACAAAGTATTTACGTCTTGGAAAATATGGAATTTTAATCAACTAGTTTATCTCAAAAAATTAACAATTTAATTCACTATAAAATGCTAGTCTTTAACAAAGAATAATTCAATCAATTAATTAAGCATTATAGGACACATGAAAAAATTATTATCATTATTAATCAATAAATGGCACCAAGAGAAATATTGTAGAAAATAATCACAACATGCTAGCAAATATAGTGAAACTTCATCCTCTCTACTCCTAGGGAAGAAAATTAGTTATGCATGGCATAAAAAGCATAAAAAAGTAAAGAAGAAACCATTTATTTAATTAATTTTATAGAAAATTACAAGAAGGAACTGACAGTTTACGTCGCAGAATGAATAGAATTTTCTAACGACTTTACGATAACTTTTCGATGTATTAGAAATGAAATTGTCGTTGATACTGTAGCAGAAACCGTCGCCTAAAGATGTTGAATATGAAAGGAAAGATAACAGTTTTTAACGACAGTTCCTAACTGTGGTATATCCTTCTTCCTGAACGTGTATAATTTTTTTGAACTTTTTTTCTATAGTTTCCTGGCCTAAGCCAACCTCCCCCCAACTTTTTCCTCGTCTTCTCTTTATATACTACAACTCCAAATCTCATCACTGATTCTCATTAAATGAAATTTTTCTCGGCAGATCAAGATTTGTATTTTTTTTCCTTTCGAACAACACTCTGTTCTGATCGTGAAACTTATTCTCGATTTTTTTTCATTTTCAGAAGTTGAGAATATTTTGTTGCTTATTCGATTCTTAAGATGGTATCTCCAGGATATTTTTTTTTAAAGCAAACCCGAGATCCCTCCCTGTTTATAAAGAAAACGAGAATATCTCTAGTTGATTTGATGTTTCTATAATGCGTACGACTCTTCTTGATAAGGCAAGAATATATCTTGTCTTAACTCTCCAAATCTTTCCAAAAATATCTCTCAAATCTCGTTACCAATCTTCACAGCCGAGTAGAAATGAATTCTCGCCAAAACTCATTTGAATTTGAAAGAGGTGGGTGCCTTTATAAAATCGAGGGTGTCTTTATCAAATAATTCTCGGGTTGCTTTTATCACTTTTCTGCCAGCTTTTCTATAAAAGTTTATTCTTCCAAAAATGCCTTAAAACATACAAAATAATAATATTAGTGTAAAAATTGATCACTAACAATTATAAATATGAGATCAATAAAACAAGAAAACGTGACTATCAGTGAAGGAGGCAATGATGTTAGTGCTGGTTGAAACTAGTAATGGAGATAGTATCGGTAACGGGCGATAGTAGTGTGTTGTGGTGATGGTGGGTGTTAGTGAGTGGCGGTGCTTACTGTATAATTTCATGCTATCATGAAAAATAAATAAATATAGAGGACAATATACGACTGTTCATGTATAATGCTATAATAAACTCGATTAAAATATAAAAAAGAATTTAACAACCTAAAAATACTGGGACAAATGTTATTTTCTCCGATAACAACAAATGAACGACATTATTAGTATCATCGAAATCATACGATTACGGCTTGGGTGATGGTCTAGTTATCCAGATAAAATGTGAGACCCCAAATATTTTTCTCGGGTTTAATTAAACTCATTATATGAATTCTTCACTTAGAGTATATATAACTCTAATATTCAAGTATTTTTAGGCTGCCTTTATAAGAAGTTTTGATGTCCTAAATAGAGAGTCTGCCTTAGCCAAACCCTTAGAGTGCCTTAATTCCAATACTCAAGGGCCTTTAACACTCTTACATTATCCCTTAGCAGTATTAATGTGTGGCACTTTAGTATCTATAGGTAGCTGCAATTCGTTTTTAGGTGCCAAAAACATGAGCCATGCAACATTAACACGTCTCTTGCACGTGTCACTAGATGGGTTAAGGGTAATTTGGGGCTTTTCCATTATAAATGATAAAAACAAGAAAACGAGTGGGATATTAGGGGGAGAAACACTCGAGGGACTTCTTCCTCTTTTTCTTTCTTTCTTTTACTTTCTTTTCTTTCTCTGGTGTTTAGAGAACATGACGGAAATTATGAAAAGTTGTAAGCTTTATGGAGGTACAATCACGTCTAGTTGAGGATGTGCTTGATGTTGGTTGGTTGATAAATGGGAAGTTAATGATTTCTCTTCTTTCTGTTTTAGTTTGAGAATTGTTTTGAAGTAATCATAAGTGGTTCTTAATGGTTCTCTTTAATCAATTCGAAGTATTGGTTTGATGTATTCTTGTTTAATCAATTTAATTTGTGCGAAATTATGTTAGGGTTTTGAATTGAATCTCTAGGGTTCTGAAAATTTGGGTTTAATATTTAAATTTCTAAACATTTATCAATTGGTTGGTATTACATCGGTGTTGAATAAAGAAGGTGCATGATTTGATCGTAATTCAATTTTGTGAACCCTAAAAATCTCTGTTCTTGTTTTATTGATATCCTTAGATCCAGCCGTTGGAACATGATGAAATTTTAGTATGTTTTGCTTAATGAAGTCATAATGATACGATCAAAATTTCATGAAGATCAGGTCAGGTTTACTACTGCAAATATAGCACTATCTATGACTGCATTTTGCAGGATTAAAACCCTGGACACTCAACTGTTCATATAATTTCTCACTGTATGTTTATCAGATTAAGATGAAATTTTAGTATGTTGTTCTTTTCAATGTAGATGACTTTCAGTAAAGATTTTAAGAAGATCTGAGCTTTGTAGGTACCCTTAAGTGTGAGCTAAACGTGACTGCATTCTGCGGACTAAAATCCTGGACAGTTCCAGTGATTTGCTAATTTTCTCACTGTATGATTATACGGTTGTAGCTGAAATTTGGATATGTACTTTATTACATTATAACATAATTTCTATATGAATTTTATGAAGATCTGACTATTTTAGATATCCCAAAGCATGAGCGAATCTGGACTGATTTCTGCAGGTTAGTAGTATGATCAGTCAACTTCTGATGTATGTATCTATTTAATGAACCGTTAGAATTAAGTGAACTTTGAATATGTTATTCTTACAGATGTAAGGAACATTCGGATTAAATTTCAGGATGATCAGATTAGGAGAGGTGGTAGAAACTGTTGTAGTACAGAGAACTGTTTCTGTAGGACGTGGCTGAGTTGTTGAGATTGAATGAGGCTCTTATACTGCATGGATTTCTCTGATTTTTGGATATGAGGAACCCATTTCTGTGATGATTAATCTGTACAAATTTCATAACAAATAAAAGATGGTAAGTACCCCAAATAGGAGATTTTCTGTGGTCACAATTGTAGGATCCAGTCTCGTTTGAGCTTATAAAATCAGTCGGTATTTCATATCTAACTGTTAATTTTCTTAAAAAAAAACTTCTGTACAATGTCTTTCTGTTAGTTATGAATGTATGGTGAAAGTTTTGTTATGACCCAAACAATGGATTATTGTTTTTCTGGTTAAGTTTGAAGTAGTACCTTATGAATAGAAATTAGGAAATAATTTATATTGAGTTCTTCAACTGCCCATCTAAAAGAAATATGGTTTAAGTAGAACAAGCGAATATTTTCCATTTCATAACTAAATGGTTACTTTGCAAAACATCGATAACACGTATATACTTGCTCGGTACGTGAATGTGTATGAGTATGGAACCTTAAAATTTAGTGACCTGAGTATTGTACTGATTTTTCGGATACTTAGCGTTTATGTAACAAATAGCATATGTGGTGCTGTACTTTTGCTTTTTTAACCTGTAGGGTCTGGTCTAATAGCTTATTGACTTGTTCGTTTTGTTATGCCCTTGGGTTCAACTGCTTGATGGAACTTGTTGGCGGTAAAGGTATGGGTGAGATTATTTCTAATAAAATGGATTTCCTTAGTAGCATAGTTAATTGATTTAGTGGATCATGTTTTTAGTACAGGAGTTTTGTTTGATCTAAGGCTTATTGGATACTCTAAAGTGAATGTTTGAGAAACAAGGCATGTGTTAAGTTTCATATATGTAAATGAGTTAGCCATGTGCCAGATTTGTTTATACTCTCAAATCCTCACGTTTACTTTGAATAGCCTGTGCTAATTCCTCAAAAATTAATATATGCTTGCCTGTACTTGTCCATGTCTTGGAGATATCATTTATTTGGGTGACTAGTTTCTCATGGGTGGGATTGTATTTGAACTTAATTGTTGTTTTAAAAGCAAGGCCTTAAGTGGGTACAACTCTACATGCTATACTGTTTTAATAACTAGATTTCTAGTTTAGTTTGTAATTGGTGATCGGTAGACACTAGTGTATCAGTGCATTGTACAGGCACGTAGGTCACTTTATCAATTCAAATCCATGAATTGACATTTGGACAAACAAGCCCATGGTATTAATTCCATGTATATAAAATGGTTGGGTTAATGTCCACAGACCTGGTACTAGTTGTGTTGGTCTGACAATTAAGGCTACGAACAGAAACTAGGTGTATCCGGTTACATTATAGGTAGTTCTGTTTCCTTCTATTATGGTCTCCTATGTGTAGTTTAGCACCAAAGATGGATATTTATCGTGGTTTGTTTTGTAGTGCAAATCTATGGACTGTCTGTATGCATGAACTTTGATAAGAATGAATGATGGATGTATATACAACTTAAAGTTTGTTTAGTTACCTTGTTGTTTTAATGTTTACAGGGACCTTGATCTAAAAGGTTAGTTATCCGTGGGTTATACCGGAGTTACTCATCGCATTTTGTGTTTGGCACATTTTATGTTAAATTAGCATATGCAATTTATTCTTCAATGGCAAGCAACGTAGGATACAGGTTAGGAATAATTTGGTATAATATAGAAATGACTGAATATTAGACGTACTCTTATATGTTTAGTAAGTCTATGAGCTCTACTATATATTCCTGCTTGCGTAATATGAGATGGGTTAATTAGACATACAATACATTGGTAGTCTCTTGTTGATTTTGAATGGCAGGTACAGGTATAGATCTGTGCAGTACGTACCGGCCGGTAAGGCCGAAATTTTGGCGGTTTTACCGGTACCGGCCGGGTAGGGAAACAAAATATCAATAATCGCCGAAACGGTATTTTCCCGGTAAAATCGGCCGGTACAGGTTAAAACCTGTTTCCGATTTAACCGGTTCTGTCCGGTACGAGCTCTTGACCGTCAGATGAAAACTTTATTCTAATCCAATAGCCCAGTTTCGTGTGAATCAGGTGAAAGTTTGGATCTTCTTCATTTCTCTCTGGCTGCTTCCGCCTCCATCTCTGCCTTCTTCTTCTTCTTCAGCGCTTCCAACAGAGAGGTATGTCTATCATACATTCATAATCACATGCTTTTAATTCAACCCCTTTTCTTCTGATTGTCTCAATCACCGGTCTTATTTTTTGGGGGTTTTCGGTATCTGTTAGATAGTACTTGTTGTGTATTCTTCTGATTGTCTCAATCATCATTTTCACTTGTTCCCCTAGTACACAAAAACAATAATTTTCTTCCTCCCAATTTGCAGTGATGTTGTAGATATGGTCAAGGTGGCTTTCAGATGATAATAAAGTTGGTAAGTTCTGATTTCTTTTTCTAAAATGTCATCAAATTGGTCAGAATTTTCATACTCTGTATGGTTTTTATGGGCATCTGCATACCCAAATTTTTTGAGAGACAGTTTGAGTTCACACAGGCCTTTAACTGTCTGACCTTTCTGGCATCCCTCCAGATTTTTTAGGAACTCGAAGCCTTTCGAACTTTTTGTGGACAGAATTGGGTGTGGAAAAAAGGCTAGCAAGAAGAAAGAAAGAAAGGATACAATCTGAAGAAGAGAAGTGGCAGCTTTGGGGTTTGTCATTGTGACTTCAGGTTGGTGAATGCTTAAAAGAAGGAAGAAGGTTTTGATGATGAGGTACCCTAACTGTTTCTGCTATTTATAGTGTATCGATTTCATAATAGTGATGGCTTGGAACTCAGTTGAGATGTATTCCAACATGGAGATGATTTCAAAAAGACCTCTTCAAACCTATGAATTCAGTGAGACCAACTGACCCCATCATACAGTCTTTAGTGGTTCAGGACTTGAGTCTTTTGTCAAATAGACTTCTTCAAACCCTTATAACAAGGTAAGGCATCAAAGGACTTTAGTAAGAAGACTATTGAACTGTGTAGATTGATTTCTTTGTCAATCAGTTATTCATTAAAGCATTATGGTTATAACTAATTAGAAACAGTTTAGAAATTAAGTGAGATTTATCTGCTTGAAAGCTGGGTAAATGAAAACTCGTACAGGCTGTGTTAATTAGCCAGCAAAAATTAAGTTTAGATGACTGCATTTTGACTATACTATTCCTTATGGATAGTCTTACTAAGCAGAAACTACTGCTACTTGGTGATTTAGATTAATGGCTTCTCCACTTTTCTCTATCCATCAGTTGTAATAGAAATTACGTATGCACACTTTACATGATACTTTTACATAATTTGTCTAGTATTTTCTAATGGAGTGTCATTTCTCAAAACTCATATGCCTTTCTTTCTAATGGCAGCAGTTTAGGTTCCAAATGCATGACTGACATGCTTGTTTGACTTAAGTACATGTGTCTTCCTTTCCATGTCCAATCTTTCTCTCAATACGGATTTGCTTTAGTCCGATATTGGAACAAGAATCGGTATCCAAATTGAAAACCCTTCACATTGACCTTTGCTTTAATCCTCTTATCCAGAATTCCACTAGACATTTTTAGAACTTATTAGATATAAAATATATGGATCGATATTTCGCCTATGTAAACCAAAATTTTCCCGGTATACCGGCGTACCAGTGTATCGCCCGACCGGTACGAACCGAAATCCGATATGGTACAACCTTGGTATAGATATAGATGTTGACATCCTGCCATCATCTGGTAGTTAAGGTAATTGTTGGTAATGCTAGTTAAGGTAATTGTTGGTAATGCGAAGTGCTAGGAGTAGTTGTTACTATGCAATTCATGCTATTCATTTTGTCTAACGATAGAGATAGTTATTGATACGGTAAGTGGTTCATACTATCTAACAAAAGGGATGGTTGTTACCTAAACGGAATAGTGGTTATCATTATGGATAGTTCATATTATCTAAATAAAATTTGATGAACTGCGGTCGTGCTTGATCCTTTCGAGCAACAGAGAGGGTACGTAGGCAGTGCGGTTCAGCACAATTGCATGAGGTTGTTCATATCGTCTAAAAAGGGTTGGTTGCTGCTTGGCAGTTCATATCATCCATTCGGAAATGATTGTAACCTTGGTAGTAAGAGGTAGTTGCAGTACCCGGCTGTTCATACTATCTTGAGAGATGGTTGCAACTTCTTCGAGGTTGTTCATTTCATCTAATGAGAGATGAAGGGTGATTGTTGGATGCCAATTCATATCACCAAATGAGACTGGGAGATGGTTGTTGCTATTTATAGGAAAATTCATATCATCTGAGAAGAATGGTTGATGTTGATGATGACAATTCATACCATTAATCTGGAAATGATTACTAACTCTCTTGAGTAGTTCATATCATTTGTAAAAGACGGTCTGTTGAGCTTGACTTAGTACTGTGAATTACCAGGCCCACTGGGGCTTCCACCTACGGGTAACTATCCGGAAGACCGTCGCTGGAACAATGTGTCTTGTCAGGCCTGCTATCTCCCACTTACGAGTGATAACCCGGAAGACCAATAGCTGTAACGGTAGCTGGTATCCGACTACTCTGGCAGGAGACATTATATCTTCCTAATGAGACGATGGGAATCATATGTAGGATTCGATGACCCTTGAAATATAAGAGTTTGGTGTTTTATAAGAGATGATTATTACCAAGTGTGGTAATTCATATCATTTGTTGTTACCGATAAATGTAAGAAATGATATCAAAAACTGTAACGCAGTTTGACGGATTTGATGATCCAAGAAAATATATAAGGATTATGTTTGCCTGCTTATAAAGCAGTTTGTGAAAAGTCGATGAACATTTGTTTGGTAAAATCGAATTGGTTTGAAAAATTTAAAAGTCCGGTTTTTTGAACGGCGTATCGAAAAGTTGGAGCTGACCTAATAGACCGAAACCCTGTCCATTTAAAGAAAAAGAAAAAAATCCGGTATGTCACGTAAAACACATGAAATTACTCACAACCAAGCTATAAAGTCTATAACTCCACATGACATGGGTTTGGAACTAGACACTTCACATGACCATTTGTGTCTCCTCCCAAATTTGTGGGTCATTTGTGTCTCCTCCCAAATTTGTGGGTAGAATCTGTCCTTGTGCTCAAATATATGATGACTCAATATGAACTGTTTGATTGTATCATTGAATAACATTATTGTGACCAATAACTCAGTGCCGAGGTGTCAAATAAAAGGTATTTTTTCTCTATACAAATACATCATTGAGCTTCTCACCTTTCATTTTTTAAACAAACCTATATTACAAAAGAAAGTATATACTTCTTTTTCTTCACCACATGGCCATTTGTGTCTCCTCCTAAATTTATGGGTAGATTCCAATCTGCTCAAATATACGATGAATCACCTACTATTAATTTCTTATAATAGATTTAAATGATTTCTCTTTTTTATTTTTCGTATTATTGAATAATATTATTGTAATCAATAATTCAGTAGCCAGGTGTTAGCAAGAGGTCTTCTTTTTTCTATAAATACACCGTTAAGCTTCAATAACCTTCGCTCATAAAACAAACCTATTACCAAAAAAAGATATATACACTTCTCTTTCTCCAAAAACCTTAATCTTCCACACTAGTAGCTATATATCAAATGGCAACTTGTGTTGTTTCTTCTAACGAGTCTGCGTACGTTTATACATTCTTTAAATTTCCTTACATAATTCTAAATATATATCTGCTCGTTTCTTAATTATTATTTTTTCATTATTTTTTTCATGTTGTTGTCATTCATTTTTGTTTTGTTGCGTTTTTATTTTAAAGCTTACATTTATTTGTTTTTTTCTTGATCCATACATCTTATTTGTTATTATGTGTCTCGCTAATATAGTGGATTTGGTTTTTCTACTCTTATAAGTTAGTTTTTTTAAGTCTTCCTTGATATATTTTTTCTTATTATTATCTACGATTTACGAATTTCAATCATAGTATTAGTATGTGTGAGATTATTTATTATATTTTTAATGATCCATGTTGATTATATATGTAAATAATATTCACAATATCTAGCACGTACTTCCACAATCTATGTATGCATAATGCATCTATTTAATTATTTAATTTTATGTGTAAAACTAGCTTGTTAATGGGACATAAGACTGATTTAATCTATTATTTCTATCGAAATATCAGAATCAATGGCATGGTTGGCATGATAGCTGACGTTAAGGTTCCAACTGAAGTTCCACACAATGTAGCTGAGATCGTACTAGTTCGACATGGAGAGACCACATGGAACAATGCAGGAAGAATCCAAGGAAGCTTAGAATCTGAGCTTAATGAGGCTGGATGGAAGCAAGCCGATGCAGTTAATATCTCTACCTAACCCTTTTTAATTCATTAATTAACTCATAATAAACTAATTAATATAGCGGACACATGCATGTTTGCACTAGAAATTCAAATGATTTTTTTTTCTTTCTTAAGCAATTCAAATGATATATTAACTGCCTTGTGTTGATGTTGTTTTAGATCGCAGCTAGGTTAGGAAAAGAGTTGAAACCTACGGCCATTTACTCATCTGACCTCAAGCGTGCTAAAAATACTGCCGAAATGATAGCCAAGACGTGCCATATCCCCGAGGTAATAGAAGTACCAGAGTTGAAGGAGAGACATGTAGGAAGCTTACAAGGTTATTACTGGAGTGAGATTCAAGAGAAAGAGCCTGTGGCTTACCTTGCTTTCTTCTCTTCAGAGAAGGACCTTGAAATCCCTGTAAGTAATTAATTATATACTTAAAGTTTAATTTAGTGAATCAACTTAATGATCAATACAGTCACAAAGTACTGTAACATAATTGTGAACTTAACATTATTTTCATATGTAGGGTGGAGGAGAGAGCTTTAATCAGCTCTGTGAGAGATCCGTTTCTGCTCTCGAAGAAATTGCATCCAAACACAAAGGTATGGTAAATCATAATAGATCGAGCTGACAAGTTTTCCCTTAAGCGATCAATAACACACGTGGAATAGTGGGATGGTATGTACAATGGTCTTGATCACTCTATATGTTCATTGGCCTTGTAGCAAAATTCTTGTCCGACTTTTTAGTGGGACAGAGAGAGTTGATTTATGCATATGGTTGGACGTCACAGACTGACACCAAACAAAGCAAAACAATATTACCTAGTTGATAAATTACCTAGTTACAGCAACATTAATTTTTTCTGTTATTACCCCATTGTTCGGAATCGTAAGTAATACCACTTTTCTTGTACGGAACCGTAGGTGAACGAGTTATCGTAGTGACACACGGCGGTGTTTTAAGAGCCATTTACATGGCGGTTACTGGTGAAGCAAGTGCAGGAAAAATATTGAACGCTTCCATAAATGTAGTCCATCTAAATGAGAGGAAGTGGGTATTCAAAACATGGAGTGATGTTAGTCACCTTAATGAAGTCGGATTTCTCCAACGCGGATTTAATGGGGACGCCTTTCAACACTAAATCTACCCATTTATACTATCTACGTCACTATCTACGTGAGTACTTTAGAAGATTAAACACCAGGAGAAATTATGAAAAGAGATTGTGAAGATCAGATCAGGATCATATTGTCCTGAACAGAGTTGATTATTTGGATAAACTAAGTTTACGATACGTTTGTTTGTTTGAATAATTGCAACCCTGGTGTACCATGAATTACCCAATTCTATATATTTTTTGGGTTAATTATATATGAGCATGTATTTTTATTTTTATTTTTTAATTTTATGATTCAGGATGTCGCTGGTGTATGTTTAAATTAATAAAACTATTTCTTTTTACCAACTATTTGTTAACCAGTGTATTTACTTGGTTAAATTAGTGATTCAGTTAATTTAGTATCTTCCACGTACAGTATAATCTAAAGATTTAAAGGTCCGGACAAATAAAGCTCCCACGTTGAACAGTGAGGAAATCTTCGTTTTTTATTGGCCGAAATAAGGTTTTTGTGGTTTTTGTGAAACAAGAGTTTTGGTGAGGACACTTGGCAACGTACGAATGGTTTAAAAAAATAGGGAAAAATAAAAATAAAAAAGGAAAATCTGGCTTACCGTGTTTTAAACTCTAAGGAATAGATTCCAAAATCAATTTGGAATTCGTTAGTATTTCGATTCCAAAGTCGTGAAACTACCATATTTTTATAATCTATATAAAGGCTCTAATACTACAACATGAAGTATTAAATACCTACTACGATCGGAAACAAGACTACTACGATCATAAAGAATACAAACCAAATTCATTATCAGTTCTTCATAACTAGAGGAATTTCATGCCAGATTTTTTTTTGATGCTATGATGGTTTGTGGTGAATTGGAAGCTGGACAAAAATATAAAAATTATGGCAACAAATTAGAGGAAGAAACAAAAAGAAGAGTAAAACAAAATTGGTAGTTGCCCGTATTGGAGATAATTAGATGGAAAATTGAATTGGAATTGACAAGGGTAAATCGTTGATGATTGTGAGTTGCGCGAAAGAAGGAAATGGACACGGTGATGTGTACAAAAATTATGGGAAACGAAGAAAAATCCAATATAGGAAAGTGATGTGAAGACCAATGGTTATTTTGATTTTTATAATTAAAAAAAAAAGTAGGTATGCAAAACAAAATTACAGGTGGGTGTGTAAAACAAAATGACCTTGTTGGTAATGAGAAGATTTGCTTAGACATGAGCAATCATAATTAAAATAAAATTATGACTGAGTAGGTAAAAGACTTGTGCTAAATAAATTATAATTAGGAAAAGTATGACCGGATAAGTTATTTATCAAATATAAAAAATAATTTAACAATGGGATTAGTTATTATCATTTTATCGTTTATTTAAACTAAATAATCAATTAGAGTTTTAATAAAGTAAAAAATAAAAAAATATTCGGTGCATAGCACAGATACTAATCTAGTAAAGATAAAAAAATACTACCTTCGTTTCAGGAAAAGAGTTAATATCATTTTTTAAATTGACCTATTTTTATGTTAAAATAAAAAAAATGATAATAATATTTTTTCAGAAACGGAGGGAGTATTATCCAATACGGATCTGAGTAACCATAATCAATGATATATACCGGCACCACAACGTATTTTCCTGATACGGAAAAAAAGAAGAAAAGATATTTTAAGGAAATCATTCAGAACCCATTGATCCATTCTAATCAAAGAGATAGAAGTAATCTTGCAAGTGACATGGTACTTAGTGTTGGTATAGAAATTAAATTAATGTCGCCTCCACAAAAACTGTGAGAATCAATTGTTGCCTCTACAAAAAAAATGGGTTTAAGCGACTACTCGTTTTAAGTCGCTATAATCATTATAGCGACTAAAAGTGGCACTAGCTCCGTTGGTTGCCCAAAACCATGTATGTCAAAGCCTTGAGCGACCATGCAATCGCTCTAGTAAAACCAACTAACCTAAAGTGAGTACTTTTCTCATTTTCTTAACATTTAGACCAACTAACATGGAGCAAGTAAAATTGTGATCGCTTAACATCTAGACCAACCAATATAGCAAGTAAAATATCAATCGCTTCAGATATACCAATCATTCTAAAGCAAGTAAACTACTTAGTTGATAGATACATGGAGCAACTCTTTCTAAAATTGCTTGGTTAAAGTTTTAAGCGATCAAATGATTTTTCTCGCTAAAAGTGATTTCTGATTTTGATTGGCCTGAAGTTGGTTGCTCAAGCTTTTGAGGCACAAAATTTTTTACTCTCTAGAAGCAACTTGTGACTTAGGAGCTATTAAACTACCTAGTTGAAAGATACATGGAACAACTTAACCTGATTTTACTTGGTTAAAATTTTAAGCGATCAAATGATTTTGCTTGCTACAAGCGATTTTTACTTTTGATTGTCCTGAAGTTGGTTGCTTAAAATTTTAAGGTATCAAAGTTTTTACTCAAGTTGATTGTTTAAATTTTTAAGCTTCCAAATTATTTTAGAATTCAGATTTTAATTGGCTTAAAGTTGGTTGCTGGAGTATTTAAGCTATTTAACTTTTTTTGCTCATTTGATTTAAATAATCCGAAATCTAATTATAATTAAAAAAAATTATAACTAAGACTATATAATTAAAATGAAAACAAATGATATAGTAAGCCAAGTGGATGAACAATCACTGCCTGTATACAACCTATAAATTCGTCTCTCTAGCAACAACAAATAATGAATAATTTCAATAGAAAAGTTTACAGATATATCTGATTTCAAAACTTTGGTCCATTGCTCCAAAGGAAATTGGACTATCAACCCAAGGAAGATTTACCGGTGGACATGTTCTTTTTCCTCATTAATAACAGCTTCTTCAAGATAACTTTTTCACCTAGCCGTTCCTTTATCAGTTGATGGGTATCAGGGGAATCAGGTTCTACCTGACTGGAGATTCGTTGTAGTTATTGTTGCTGCTGCTGTTGGTGTGGATGTGGTGGAATTTAGGTGTGTGACAGAATGATGCTAATCTCTGTGAACTCTGGTCGGGTTCTTGGGTCTTCATCCCAACAATACTTGATGAGCGAGACGAACTACTTAGGGAGATTCTCTCCGTTTGGCCTCACATTCTGCAATCAGAAAAGCAAACCGAATTATAAATGAACTATTAAGCTTTGCAAACAGTAGTTTTATAAGCAGTAAAAGTGCAAGATAGCCGCAAAAATACATCCGAGTTGTTTTTCCAACTTGTTTAAAACAATAAACTAATTTTTTGGCAAATGCCTCATGAAAGAGCAAGAATTAATAAGGCAAATGTGAAGGAAATGGTATTGGATGGTCTCATAGTAAAATCTGATATAGAAATGGAGATCAAAAGAGGGGTCACAAAGAAAAAGCATATAAAATATTGTCTGGTCTAATGAAGTTCTTTTGGAACAAATCAAGTGAAAAGATGTCAGACCTCTACAAGAGCTACAAATGAAGTCATCATCATTGCAAAGACTTCTCCTGCGTCAAATATAGGAGCACCCCATTGAAACGGATATGGAACTCTTATCTTGAGCATAAAGATGAACATGATTAGGATCAATATAACACTATAATAATGACATCCCAACAAAGAAAACCAAATCAAAAGCAGTCCACATTAAGCCCAATAACCTAATTTGATGAAATTCTAAAAGCCTTACCATGGAGCAGCGCCTACAAGTCCACCACGATCTGTACGACAACTAAATTGGGTTTTCAGAGGTGAATTCTTATAGGCACCACCAACGGTTAAGAGGTGAGTATAAATCCATATGATATCCACCGAAAATAGAACAACAAACCGGTCAAACACATCTTTCGCGTGTATTAGATGGGGTAAATACTGTTACAAGCATTAGCAGTAAATTCCATTTTAGATCCTGATAGAAGACGATAACTTCAGTTTCACAATCAGAAAACAAACAGACACATTAGAAAGTACCTGTGAGAATATTATTAACAATATTAGCTGAGGTAGTCCGATTTCTATACATTTCGCAACCTAGATACCCAGAGAAAGAAGCTTGTCAAAAAAGATGAAATTCATTTCAAAGCTATAGTTCTCAACTGCACCACAGTTGAGCAATGACACTTCAACAAACAAGCAATATCAGATAACACCAAAAGATTACAAAACAATATTTACAACTACAATAGACATTCAAATTAAAACAGTAAAAGGAACAAAATAAAAGGCAGAAGAATTATACCTTTTCGAAAGCCATCTTTGCAGCAGACTGCTCAGCATCTTTCTTTCTTTTGCAGACCTCAGAAATAAACGTCATATCTGGAAGCTCCAAGCAGCTGCGAAACAAACAAGGACCTTGTTGCGGAATGGATAACCCTGGGCAAACATTTCTTACTGGATTTCATTTCTTAACTTCATACTACATAAACCAAGTGCCTCTGTGGAATAATTTCAGTTCTTACTAATTTTCTTTTACTGATTTAGTGAAATGTGTAATACCATTACAAAAGAAAGAAACCTTACCCCATTTTGAGCTCTTTCATCATGTCTACTAACTAGCAGCTTACCATGTTGTACAGCTAAACCCCAATAGCGAGCAAGCCAACACCTCTTGAGAACAACTTCCTCCTACAGAAACACATATACATTGAGAATTAATCTCAACTAGAAAATTATACCAAGATTACGACTCCACGGAAGTAAAATCTACAAACCATCTCTTCTTTATTCAAGACCATTCTCTGCGTCATTGAGCGGAGAGATTTGGCTTCAGAACATGAAATACTCTAACTTAAACCTAGTTAAAAAATAAGGATCTCCGTTAGATTTAGAATCACAGTTTACTAACTATCTGCATCATTTTATAAGTTTTCGATATCAAATGGAACGAAAATAGCAAGTGAAGCTGAGATTTAAAACTTTTCATTACCTGCTTGGCCTTGTAACCCAAGCGTCTAGCCTTATCAGGACGAGTAGGACAGGTAACACGGCAAATGGAAGGATGTTGGTGATATTCCCAACACCTAACCCTCTGCAAGAACCTCATCACATCGGATTGGAGAACAGAGACGATGAGAAGAGTGAGCGGTGATGGTGGTGATGCTGTATGGAACCCTAGTTTTCTCCTAGGCGGCTCAAATTGGGAGAGAGAGAAAATCAAATGTCAAAAATGAAACATAAATTTTTGTTTAGGGTTTTGATAAAAAAAAATTAACGGTGGTGATGGTGCACCATACGGATCATGGAAATATTTTGATGATCCAGATTCGTTGTTGGATGGTCATACGGATTGTGTGTTAGTTACCATTGTATGTGTTAGTTATCATTGTGTGTGTTAGCTACCATCTTACTGAAACGAAAATTTGAAAGGTGGATAACGGATTTCGAATGTCGGAAACGGATATTTTTATCGTAACCTAACGAATTTTAGAAATTAGGATTCATCAAAAATATTTCTTTTTATTTTTTTTAATTAGGGTTCTTAGTTTGTCATTTGTTTATAAGTTATGATTTGATGAATATGGTTGAACCCCAACAGATGTTCAATTAAAATGACCCAAGTTTACGTGTCCGATAAGTTTAACGATTTGGGGGAAGAGGTTACTAAGGATAATAAGGAGTACATGAACCCTGAACCCTGAACCCTTAACCCATCATGTTCGTCTTGTACACCTTATTATCCTTAGTGTTTAACGACTCTTAAGTGTTCAGGACACAAGTTTAGAGTACCCTGAACCCTGAACCCTGAACCCCGAACCCTCAACCCGTCATTTTTGTCTTGTACACCTCATATTTTTTGGTTATTAGGTAAAGCTTAACTTTATACAAGAAATTAAGCTACATCTCAACAAATTTTAATTGAACATTGTTTGGGGTTCATTTTTTCTTCTCTCTCTTTCTCTCTCTTTTTCGGTTCTGCTCCCTAATCCTCCGCCCCAAACAAAACCCTAAACAACAAATCAACTCTTTGCAAACAAGAAGAACTAATCGACCTAGATTCTGACTTAGTGGATGAGGGTATTAAGGCAGATTTTGGAGTTCAGGGTTCGGGGTCCAGGTGAAGATTCCGACTTAGGGGATGAGAGTATTAAGGCAGATTTTGGAGTTCAGGGTCCCGGTGAAGATCCGACTTAGGGGATGAGTTTATTAAGGTAGATTTTGGAGTTCAGGGTTCGGGGTACCGATGAAGATCCGACTTAGGGGATGAGGTTATTAAGGGTTCAGATTCCAGGGTTAAAGGTACAAGGTTCGTTTTATAAAATATGCATGTTACCCCAAATTACCCGATTATTCCGACTAATTTTTTATTTTATTTTTAATTTTATTTTAATTTTTTTTTGTTTTTTTTAATTGTTTCAAATTTATAACACACTTTACGAAATAAATTGTGGACTAAATGATTTATAACACACATAAACTTTTAAAGATTTTCATTGATGGATCCAAATCCTTTCGTAACCTTACCCCAAAACGGCACTTACCTAAACCCAAACAGGTTCATATTCGGTAAATTTCATAAAGTTTATGAAAACTTGAAACCCTGAGACAGAAAGCCTTTGAGCCAAACAGGGTTCACAATCTAAAGGTTATGTTCGGTAAATCTCTAAAATTGAAACCCTGTGAGGCAGAAACTCTCGCCTGATCCATGAAATATACTTAAACTTCAACTTCGATCTCGCCTGATCCCTGAACCCTGAACCCTCAAACCGTCATGTTCGTTTTGTACACCTTATTATCCTTAGTGTTTAACGACTCTTAAGTGTTCAGGGTTCAGGTTTAGGGTACAACAGTACCCAGTTAAATTCAAAGACCCAAGTTGTCTCACTGTTACTTGTATTATAGGTAGTCAATGGATTTAAAATACACTTTTAGATCTTGGGGATAGTGTCAACCTTTACCGTTCTCGGTATACGAACAACTTGGACTAGGGGAGATGAAACCAACTCTGATTACATTCCACATAGAATTATTGAAGATGTTTTGATTCAGGTAGAAAGCTTTATATATCCAGTTGACTTTGTGATTCTAGAAACTCAACCTACCTCAGACTAAGAAATCCACATTCCAATCATCCTAGGTCGACCGTTCTTAGCAATTGTTAATGCAATAGTCAATTGTTAAAATGGTCAATAAGAATTTTTCTTTTGGCAAATAAAAAATCTCAGTGAATGATTTTAAAGCCTTTCAAGCCCCTTCATACCATGACCACTATGAGTATGTTTGCATGATTAATTCTCTAATTGAGGACACTTTTAGAACCAATAATGTTGATGATGAGGATAGTCATTTTGGAAAAGTTAATGCGTCGTTAGATTCTGCACCAGTTTTGGATTATGGGAAATGGCAACGTAAACCTGAACCTCATCCTCACACTGTAGATATGCATGTCCCATGTTTAGTTAAAGCTCTCTCCCTTGAATTAAAGTCGTTAATATATACTTTGAAATATACGTTTCTAGGTAATGAGAATACTCTTCCTACTATAATTGCCCCTGACTTAGATCCTGATCAGGAAAGTAAACTAGTTAGTGTTCTCCGAGAGAAATCGATAAAATATGAGAGAAATTGAATAAGGTCGATTGACATCGGGTAAGATTGACGTATAACGAGCAAAATTAAGTGAACTAGATGGAAATTCGATTTAAATTAACCGAAAACTAAATAAACCCACAGAATCTAGTAAAAATCGATTAAGTGAAGTTAATGGTCGGGGTTGAACCTAATTCATCAAATCATAACACTAAAACAAATGACAAACTAAGAACCCTAGTTACAAAAAAATAATTTTTTTAATGTATCATAATTTCCAAAATCCATTACGTTACGATAACTTTAAATATCCGATAGAAATATCCGCTTCCGACATCCGAAATCCGTTATCCACCTTTCAAATTTTCGTTTTAACACAACAGAAATCACAAAAGAAACTAACACACAATCCGTATGAGTATCGAACATCGAATATGGACCATTAAAATCTTTCCATGATCCGTATGAGGTGGCTTATCCACCATTAAATTTTTGTTTTCAAAACCCTAAAAAAAATCTCTTCATTTTCAGTATTTGTTTTTCTCTCTCTTTGTCTCTCTTCCAATTTGAGCATCCTTAGGAGAAAAACTAGTTCCATCTACTGCAACATTACCATCATCACGAATCTGGATCATTCAACACCATCACGACGATTGCAAACTTAGTTAGGTCTCTCTCTGTGAAAATTAAGATTATTAAAGAAGTGCGAAGTTTTATTGATTTGGGATTGAAAGAAGCTAAAGATTTGGTTGAGAAAGCTCCTGTTGTTTTGAAAAATGGACTCACTAAAGAAGAAGCTAATCCGATTTTTAGAGAAACTTAAAGAATTGGGTGCTACTGTTGTATTGGAATGAGTAAAGATCCATTTATTGATTTTCAATTTTGATTTTGTAGAATAATAATAACTTTTTTTATTAAAATTATGAATGAAGATTTAGGTTATTTACGTTGTTGATTTGAGAATGCCTTTTTATTGATCTATTTGATTATGGCGTATTGCTCTAACAATGTCTCTGTGTCTAAAGAAGAGAAGTGAGTTCCTGTATGCTATTGCAGTAGAGAGAGAGGTTGAAGAAAATGATGCACAGTCTTCAGAGAGGAGAGAAATGTTTTGGATCCAAAATTCCTGATCTTTGACAGGTTTGGTCTCGATTTTACATTGTAATGTTTAATAGCTTTGTATCTGGCATGAATTTAACCTGGTAGTTTGTTCTTTTAGTATAATGATGTTTAAAGTTTTAATTAACTGAAGAAACTAAAAACATAGATACTGGCCATTTTGTAGGAAATCTGAACCCTGATTGAGACGTAGAGAATGCTATTCATAGTTTAGTGTCTAGAGTATTATAAATTCTGAATTATTTTGTTTTTATATAGGAACACTTACTTCCATGATCTGAAGAGTAGCTCTTTTGCTATCTCAAGTGGCTTCCCTTTATCTTTTGGAGTATTGAGCATCTTCTTTGTTCAGCATTGCCCACATTGTTAAGCCAAATTGGTAAAAGGTTCAACTTAGACAAAAAAAAATACGCTCATAGTTGTTGCTTCTGCATGTTTAACTTTTTTATGCCAGAATTCAACCAATTGGTTGTACGGTGGATGTTAGTGTGTCAAATGTAAACTAGCAATATTGCTAGCCACGTCATTGCATTTCCTGTTCACATAAGTAGACTTCCAAATTGGTGTATTCCCTAATAAATCCATAGCACCCGCCCCTAATGAGTTTGTGATTTCTCCCCTGCATCATCACGAAGGATCATGCCTATACCAGCAATGAATGAGTTAGCCGTAACATAAGAATCAATATTCGTTTTGTACCAGCCACTAGGAGGTTCTGTCCATCTAGTGATAACTGATTTCTTAGGTAAGTTGACAGTGACAGTGTGAGTGTAACTAGTGCATATAACAAGCATATAGTAGTAACTGATGTAGTGTATAATGTGCTGGTGATCAGTTATCTTAGCGTCAAATGAAACACAACGATGTTCGCTTTTGCTATACTATAACACCTGCAAGCTGCAATTCAGAACCACTACTGAAGTTTATTAAGTTAAGTTTTATCTTGTCAACTAATAATACAATCTTGAATACAATATGATTGTGTAAATGTGAGCGATGGGCAACTTGCGAACATGTAAGGGTTTCTGCAGATTGAAGACACAAGGGACACATTAGGTAAATTAAGTGAAGATATGCTCCAATTTTTCCTTTGACAAGTGTAATGTTACACAGGCATTTCCTTAATAAAAGTATTTTATAAGAAAGTTGCAGATGCCACAAGTTGAGGCAAAATCAAGAATTAAATAACTAAATTGAAGATGGATTTTATATCTTTGGCTTTGTTAATCGGTGCAGCTTAGGATACAGTAGAAGCCCTCATGGATTTAATTACAATGTATTTCGCAAATGATTACAATGGATTTGATTACAATTATTTGCATTCTGTTATTACGGGTTACTAATGAGAACAATGGTATACTGCAGGAGGTGGTCTTAATGCAGGTAAATCTCGTTAATTAAGAAATTTGCAGTCTGCTGATTAAGAGCTTTCTTGTATTACTTGAGATCATCGTAGCATCTCCAGGTGCTTGATTTCGGGATTGGTGCATTGAATGTTACTTATGTCCTCTTAGAAGACTTTCTGATTCAGTTGAGGTGAGTTTTACCTAGCGTAATTGTTCAAACTGCATATTCCCTAATTCATGAATACCTTGGTTCAAGATTTGTTTTTTCCTGGAATGTATTGAAAGTCTGTATTTATTTTGGTGAAGTTTGTAGTTTGTAATGTAATGTCTCAGTTTTTATCTATCGGAATATTTGGTCAAAACAAGATCCTAAATTGGTGATTGATTCAGTATATTTTGTTTTATTCATGTCGGCTAATTCAAGTTTTGGTTTAAACAAACAAACAAAGGACATGACCTGGTTGATAGCATTTTTATTTATCTTGGTCAATTGAAGTTTTTTTCGCTATTACCTCGTATTGTTTCAACTTTAAACTCGATCAGAGAAACATAACTAATGAATGACGAAGCCGAAGCGAAAATGACCTTATAAAAAAACTCGATCAAAGAGCTCTGCATTTGTCTATGCTTGATCCTATTTTTGAACATTTTGAAATCCTCAATTTCAACTGACTTCATAGACGAGTCAATGAACAACGGGGGGGCGCTATTTATGCTTATGCTCCATACAAGAGTATTCGGAATTAAGACCACGATTCACGAATGACCTCCTCTAATTTTGTTGGTTTTGCTCCATACAAGAGTTGTCAGTGTTCAATTTATAGAAGTCATTCATGGGTTACGTCCATGGAACAAAACTTCGAAAAAAAGTTGTATTAAAAGATAAAATAGAACTGATAAATTAGAATCAATAAACACAACGAAACTAAAAAAAAGTTATAACCAAATTATAATCAATTTAGTCGACTCGTGTTTTTTTTTCCTTCAATTTGTGCATCCAAACATTTGCTCATAGTGAATGAAAACAATAATTTGAACAAGTTTTCATGTTTCTCTTAAACAAATCCTAATAAGATTGTTAGATAAATATTAATTAAGTTCTCAAATGTACTTTAAAAACTGATTTCTTTTGAAATGATCATAGCGGATTAAACTTGGTTGTTGGGAGAGATTTTACCAAGTAATTCATTTTTTAACATGTGGTGGTGGCTTAAACTTAGTTGCTGAGAGAGGTTTGAGCAACCAATTCATTTTCTGTTGCTACGAGTTTGTGCCTCAAAGTGAATAGCTACATGATCACTTTTTAGATGCTATAAGTTACTTGAAAAACGGATCTAGCAATTAAACATATTTGGTCGTGGCTCAAACTTAGTTGCTGAGAGAGGTTTGAGCAACCAATTTATTTTGTTGTTGCTACGAGTAGGTGCCTCAAAGTGAATAGCTACATGATCAACTTTTAGCTGCTATAAATTACTTGAAAAACAGATCTAGCAATTAAACATATTTAGTTGTGGCTCAAACTTAGTTGCTGAGAGAGGTTTGAGCAACCAATTTATTTTGTTGTTGCTACGAGTCGGTGCCTCAAAGTGAATAGCTACATGATCATTATTTTAGTTGCTATAAATTACTTGAACAAAGGATCTAGCGATTAAGTGGATTTTTTCGTTGCTAAATAATAATGGACAGATGTTTATTGCCGCCAAAAAATTTTGCAGTTGCAATTTTAGACGCTTAAACGATTTAAGCGACTAAATTTTCGAACTCTTGCTAAGATTTTAGACGCTTAAACCCGTTTTTCTTGTAGTGTGCACTTATAACTTTTTAGACCCAATCATGAACGAACTTTGGTGTCACTAATATGGATTTGATTTGCTGAACAATTATTCCGAGATCTACCATGAAATTGGGAGAAATTAGGACTTAGCCGCTACGCGCATGTGAACCTAGTTGTCCGAGTATATGAAAATTATCTCTCTAGTAGTCAACAAACATAATTAACCTAGTTGTCCGAGTATATGAAAATCATCTCTTCAGATGTCAATAAACATAATTTCCGGCTGAAAATGAACTGCCAGTCAATATTGACCTGGTCAATAATGACTAATTTTGACTAGGTCAATGTTGACTGGCAGTAATTTTTGTTGTTTCAATTTTTTTTTGTAAAGGTTCAAATAATTTTCAACAAGACACGTAATAACGGCTTAGGTTTGTTACAAAAATGACACGTAGTAATGACTCATACATATTACGACTCTCTTTTTCAAAAAAATTCGTAACGGCTCTCCAATATTACGAAACTTCATGTAGTAACGGCTTACACTGTTACAAAAACCGTTATAATTTCAAATTCGTAATGGCCCATTGCCGTTTCAAAAAAATTGCAATACATCTTTCCTTAACAGGTAAAAGCCGTTACAACACCGATTTGTAACGCGCAAGTTCTATTTCTAATCGAGAAAAATGGTACAGTGATAATAAATTGATAAGTTAGGTTTCATGCAACAAACAATTATAAAAATAATAAAATCGAATTATACAAAACTAAATTGGACAAATCAAACAGAAATTAGAGAAACAGAGAAACCTGTGTGTCATATAGGTTATGTTGTTCAAACGCATAATAGTTGACTTTGATATAGTTTCAACATTTATTGTTTGGAATTTCATATCATGTTGTTAATTAAGGTATAGTGGATGACGATGATAAAATCAGAGGTTTGGATTGTGAATCAACATACCCAGATTTTATTAGTTGTTGTTTTATTTTCAAATCTGTAACTTAAGATTGAGAAGCAGAAACCGCCAAATTCGCAGATTTTATTATTAAATCAAGATTCGACAAATTAAAGCAAGTTGCATTTTTTAGCATCCGATAAGTATAGTATTTTTTGCAAATTTCAGTATTTATTCTAAATAAAAGTAAACATACTATTTTAAAACCTAATCATGAGATCCACGTTCCGAAATTACCCAAAAATTGATGGTGTACGATTTTAAAAAATCGTGTAAACCAGGTATAAACATACGAAACATATGTGCAAATAGTACGTAAACCCACTTAACAATCTTTAACTCTACAATGTATATAAGTCCTCTAGCAGCAGCTAAACTCAATAACAAAAGACAAACTGAAGCATATACTGATTAAAAGCAACGTTTGGGCTATTGTGTCATGAATGACACCATATAATTCATGTCTAGGTGCTGGCCAAAATGTCAGCTCTTCGAGAGGGCCCTTTACAACATTTTTTGTATAGAGCTCCTTCGCAGACTGAACATGACACCACCAAACGTCATTAAAAGCAACTTTCAATGCCTCCAAGTAGTCTCTATTCCTAAAAATTCTAAATAAACTACTTCTATCTTATACCACTTCCATTTACAGTATCTTTATGACCCATCAGTACTTAAAAATCCAACCAATCTTAATCCAATATCTCCATTAATCCTTGAGCTTCAGTAATATAATGAGGAGGTACTCGCCCCCATGGCAAATATTTCGTCACATCCTCATCACCAAAATGGGAATTTTATCTTTGGAACTCCATCATCACCAATGATTCCGTCAGGTGAACAACCAAGAAAACCATTGTCCAGGTCATTCCCACGGTAAATTTAAAACTCAATCTGACTGACTTCAGTTCCACTAAGTAACTTATACCGCTTGAACTCGTGTTCTTCGACGCATTCCAGAACGTAGAAGTGGAAAAATAAAAAACACATAGTAGAGATTAATTTATCATGCACAATTCGTCAAACATCATACCCCCAACTCAAGGTCTCGCCATCCTTGAGGTCGCAGTTGACTCCAGATCAGAAATCTCCAGGACCAACTAACTGATTGAAACTATTGTTCACTCTGCCAGCTGATGACATGGCATTCAAGGGAACTGCAATAGTATGACGCCTCATTTTCTTTGTTGCTGAGCTTCCATCTGGTTATGTCATTCTTTTACTCAAAGGTGGCATCCAATTCCAACTTCGACACGCTTGCCCGAATAACTGAATCGAAATTAATAAATCCGTTTGTCAAAGACAAAAGCATCTATAAACATGAATAACAGAGTAAATTCTACTTTCCACATCAACTACAGATGAATCTTCAAAATGAATACTATCAAGCACAATGAAGTTCACATTTGTACTGTAACACAAATTTAATTCAGCAAGTTTGGCACTTCAGAATCGATGGCACTTCTGAAGTATGAAACTGAGGAAGAATAAGGAAAAGGCTCACCACTATTTTTGGGAAACAAAAGATGGCTTCAACTACAGCAGCCCATATTCGTCAACGCCGAGAACAAACACAACAGCATTGACAGATTATTAAACTAATTACTCCACAGCGTTTAAAAACAAATTTAGCAATCAAAAATGAAAGAGACAATTCTCATATGAATACAACCACACCACTATTAATATAGATTAAAGTTTTCAATGATTTGATGGCATAGCATAAACGCAAACCCTGGACACCTCTTTTATAAAATTGTTCATATGAAATACATAACAAAATCAAAAGAAATACCCCGTACCTCATAATCGTTGATATTTAACCCATCGAGCAGTTCAGTCATAACTTTAACAACCTCTAAATCAGGTCCCATTGTTTCATATTGACCACCAATATCAAAGTCGGACTAATAGAATTCACGATATACCTCAGAAATTTGGTATCTTGGATGGGTTGTCCCCTACGATATACCTCAGAAATTTGGTACCTTTTGAATGAGGTGATACCATTCATAGCAACATATCAAGCAAATGGAACAGTCAGATCATATCTCAGAGAACATAGCTCACCAACCTGTAAACATTTTGAGCATCAATTAGTAATAAAGAAGATAAGCTAGAAAAAATAATCAATAAACTACATAGATATAAATCAGAATTCCAAAATAGTGCGGTCGCTTGCACCAACAGACAACGAAGGAAATTATGATTACCTGGTCGGCAAGGTCATAAACCAGCTTCGAGTCCTCGCCATATTCTTCCCTGATTCTGCCGCTACTGAGAGCCAATAAAGGAAAAAGAAATAAAACTAGAGGACCACTGCCACGGTGGGGGGCCGACGAAGAAGAAAGACATGACTAAAGACCAACAACATCAAGTTATCAATTTCTTGAAGAACCCATGTTACCATTTCTTGAAATTGTCCTGTAATTGTAATAAATATCCCTGGTTCACTGCAAATGCTGTGGTCCAGTTAGTTTTACTACAGCGGTGGTCTGTGTTATTTACATTTTGATACAGAATGTAGTGGTGGCACTGAGCCACTGAGCTGATCCTATCTTAATCATAGCGCGGAAATTGAAGTTGGCTGATATTTCCTAAGGGCTCGAAATAGGAAGTAGGGGAGAGATAATAAAAATCTCCAGTACCCGTCAAGAAAGATAAAACAACTAAATAATGAAAGAAAGCTCACGGGTAAACCAAAAATTATCATGGATGACCTAAAGAGGAACAAAAAGTGGAAAAGGGAGATGACATTCTTCACAAGGCTTGTTCTTAGATTTTGATCTACTATCGAGGTTTGGCTCTTTAAAGCATGGCAGGGTTTTGTACAACAGTGGTTAGTACAGCCAAGAAAGTTAACGCACAAGTTTTGACATGAAAATGTTGTTACTTATGAGCATACCATCTGCAAAGGAAACACCACAATCAAGTCAGCATTTTATTCAATTCCAAAGGTTGTATGGGCTTGTTACTAACTGGTAAAATAATATAGTTCTTTATAGGATCAGCATCAGACTTGGTTAGTTGCAGTTGAGAGTGACGTGCGTAGAATTATGTGATCATTTCAAAAAGCTGGGTATCACTATTCACAAATCACCCTCCATGAAAATGCCAAATTCTGCTGGTCTTGGGGATCTAAGAATGCCACAATTCTGATCCTCTGGGGATCTAAAAATGCCAAAAGTGATTCAATGTCTCTCTATTTCTACTTCTACTGGTTAATGTACTTATAACTTAAAACTGGTAAATCTTACTGGTACCATCCTTCTAATATAGCTTTTTAGTTCTAACAATCTAAATGATATACATAAATTAGTCTGAAAAGGCTCCAACAATTCAATAGAGAACTTAAGACACATCTTTCCAATCTCGTAATTTGGTCGAGCCTGATTTTTAGTACGAGGCCACACTAATGAAGCATCATCGATATTTCGACAAAAATCGATAAGGACAACAAATCAAGAAAACTAATAACTACCTAAGAAATCGAACCTGATAAAAGAATCAAACATAGTATACTTATTAGATTGAATTTGAGTTTGGTCAAGAACTTTATCTAATTCAGTAGTAACCCCCTTTCATTAACTTATTCCAGGAAACCCAGTTCTTCAACTTCACCCTCTTTTTATTTCTTCTCAACAATACCTCAAAAACCATATTCGACAACCATTTTTTCCAGATTACCTTATAACTAAACATAGGTTCTAACCAGAATGTACTACTGACAGTCTAATACGGCTACTTCATTTTTGAAAACCCTGACAATTCACATGCATCGGAGATAGGGTTAAGAACGTGGTGGCGCTAGTCTAATATTTAAATGTCTTAGTTACATTTACTTACCAGTTTCATTCCTGCAGCACATACTTAGAGACGAGTACCAATCTTTGCAGCAAGCTCAAACTACTTGAAGGCGTTGTTTAGAAAGAATTGCAGGGGGAACTGCCTAAACATGTTTCAAAATGAAGAAAGTTGGAAGAGACAGTTTATCAAACAGTTAATCTACCATTAACAATGTAAAAAAAAACAACAACCATTCTAATTTCGTCAAAATATTAGGGACCAACATACCATCAAAATGCGATTCTATTAGGAATGGAGAGATTGTTATGGTAGAATAACGTCCTCAAATCTGATGGAATTTGAAGCAAAGTGGAGTGTTTGGGACTGTTCAGTACTACTACTTCTAGGAGTGGCAGAGCTCTAATAGTTGGGTCCGATTCTGGCACGATTGTTCCCTGGTTTTTGGCCAAGATTGGCAATTATCTCAAGCAGAGGATTCCTGTAAGCACTACCTACCCCATGTGTTATTGCTTTAGGCTTGGCTGATTCTGAAGACATCCTCAGGAAATCTTAGGGTGGATATTGAAGATGAGAAGCAATTGGATGACAGCCATGATTCAACCATTTTACATAATCCATGAAAAAAACTCGGATTAGAGGAGAAGAACCTTGGTGAAATGAATTTTTGTCAAGAATTGGTTTGGATTCCAAGTATTATTAGCAGTTCTGTAGTGATGAGAAGATATAAAATATGTCGTTAAGACTTATCGTGTCAGAGGGATGATATATGTAGAAACTAGACGGAGTATCACTGTTTTCTGCTTGCTCAACCAGCTATTGTGAGTCAAGATTTTTCAGTTCTTTATCACAGTGTTTACTACCAGGTTATGCGAAAATGATAAGTATCGGATTATACCGCTTATCTACACCAAAGTTTTTCCCCACATACGTATCGTCGACACGCCATTACACCAATGCAGAGAGGGGGAGTATTTGCACGAAATAACTATTTGTGTTATAGTAACCTATGCTCGTACTTCTGTTTATTCCTTTCCATTGGCAATAGCCACAGAGAGTAACCTGAAAAGTCTGCACAGCCTGCTTGTCGCGAACCAGAACCGAAGTGTTGTTTCACTCTCACAATTATTAGCTATTACACAGGCAGCAGGGTATTCATAAAATTTAAAGATCAGGCACTAACCAAAATAAGAGAAATTAACAAAAATTACATCAAAACTAGCAAAAACAAAAAAACAACAAACGGAAAAACACCAAAGAGGTGATTAACTAATGACCATCGAGCTTGTATTAAACTCCAAACAACGCGAACATGGATCCAGGACTTAAAAGAGGTGATGGAGCAGCAGAGCACCATGTATTCCAAGTCGTTGGCGACATCAAGCCTATAGAAGTAAGTGCTGCTGCAAAAGAAGGTGAATTACTACTTCCAAATAAACTCTCGTTGCTAACTTTAACAAGAGGCTCTGGTGATGAGAAGTCGATATCGTAATCTGCTTCTAATGGTATCTGATCATGATGTTGTTCATAATGAGCTTCTAGTTGTTGTTGTGGTTGTTGCTGTTGCTGCTGCTGCTGTTGTGGCTGTTGCAGCAGTTGTTGTTGCATTTGTTGTGACGAAGTGTGATCAAATTGCTGTTGTGGTGACGGTTTAATAATGTTAATTGGTGGAGGAGCAAGATGACGAAGACGATTAGGTTGAATTTTAGTGGCACCAGTGAGTTCTTGTACGACTTTCCGGAAATTAGACGATTCCACGCAATAAACTCTAATCTGTGGTGGTAACTGCTGGGATGGAACTGGTTTCTTCCATGGTTTTGATGATATTTTACGTACCGAGTGTAGAGAAGACGACGATGAAAAATTATAAGAAGAGGACGATGGATAGTCATTCATCGCAGGCATTTTGCGATAATATTTATGTTTTTTTGATCGATAAAGAAGAATTTTGCGATCTTTAGTGTCTAAAAGGTGTTTCTGTTAATGTGTTTGTGGCATCTGCTAACTTAGTATTTATATTACACCACTATTCCATCTACCAGAGAGAGAGGAGTTGGTTGAGTAGTGGACCATACCTTGACCGAGCACCCAATAGAATCTATCATAATCCATTTTTGTTTGATTTTCAGAGATAATAATTCATTTTTTTTTCGAATATAACATTTGTTTATTCATCATCATGGATGTCAGCACAATTCTAATGGTCAAACAAATAATTTTTGACTGGGTTTTTTTAGATTCTCAATAATCTGAGGAAAGTCTCTCGCATTATCCCGTTCAATGAATCCCTATGCACCCTTCGGAAAAAAAATTCCGAGACTTTAAATTTGGTTACTAAAAGATACCTCTTATATCCCTTATATCCCAATTTACTAGTTTAAATTATTAATTTTTTTCTAATCTCATAATACTTATCTAAATTAATATTTATTATATAATTTTTACCACCGTCTTTATACTTATATGAGAAATATAAATTTTTTTTAAATACATTAGTAATAATTAATAGTTAAGACTTTTATAAAAGTATAAATAAAAAATAATTATATATATCTTCATTTTTTTAATATGTGTATAAAATTCATTTAAACATCTAAACTAAGATGAAATAAGTAGTTTTTTTTATAGATGATGAGTTGGTTTATATCAAAGTGTTTCCTAAAAATAATAAAAATCGGTGGTGTTAATACCTATTTACATGAACTCAAAATTTCACAGTACGATATACCGATCCGATAAGAGGTGGACCAAATAAGGGAGTCCAAATATGAACCATTGAGATGGACACAAAATCTAAGTCAACGGTGAACACATTTAACTGTCCTTTCCATAACACACTAGATTCAATGGTGCACATTCGGACTCCCTGTTTTTGGTCCACAACAAGTGTTTGTGTGATAATAAACATTACAATAGCTAGATCTGATCAGTATCCTATTATGTTTGGTTTGGACATCGACTTTCCTTTTGAAGACATTCAAATCCGACTGCAAATAGACCAGAGTGTGTGATATGGTGGCTGACCTTCACTTCTACTATTATGCTGACATAAGGGGAATATAACTCCAGTCAAAGTTCATCGTCTGCTGCATAGCCAGTGGCTATGTTACAGCAAACAGTCTCCCCGGTAGTATTAAGTTAAACCTTAGTCGAATTAAATGAGTGGAGACAGACTTAGTGTCCAGCAGCCGCCGAAAAACAACTGGGTCCCGGTGAAGAAGAAGTCCCTTGACTAGGGACAAATTTGATTATATAATCATTTTTTTGGTTTTGTGTTTGGAGTTCAAAGAATACGATTTAATGAAACAATAATAATAGACAAGAATCCAATCCAAAATAGGAAGGTGGGGAATGGGGATAGAGCCTTTTCAAGAGAGAAAGAGCCTACTAGCTTGGACCATGCATGACGATAGAGTGGCGTATTCGTTTTAGGATTGACATGTAAAACCTAGATAAATAAAGCTCGTATGTTAAACGCTAAGGAAATTCTTATTTCTTATTTGTTGAAATAAGGTTTTCGTGACTTTTATAAAATAAAAATTTTGATGAGAACATTTGACAAGTATGATTGATTTAAAAATATTAGGAAAAAAAATAATTAAAAAAAAATTTATGTTTTACCATGTTTTAAATTTTAAGGAATAAACATCAAAACCAAATTCAATTTTAAATTCGTTAGTATTTCGATTCCAAAGTTACGAACCTACTATATTCGAAAATAGTGACTACGTTAAGAAAAAAAAATATAAACCTAACTGAAAACGGATTTAATGTAATCATAATTTAATGTATCATGATAAGACAGAGCGGGACAGACAGATATACTTACGAGAACAATACTTGAAACTGGAAATAGGTTATTAGATGAGATTAAAACCGATCCAAACTCCATGTTATTTGCTCTTTCCGAAAGCTGCAAAGTTTCAAACGGGGACAGACAGACACCTACTGGTTACAACGCATCGGCAAAGACTCCATAAGACTATGACTACAAATCAGCCACAGCTACAAGTATGTAGACTACGTCAAACTGAAAATTAAATCCTGATATACCCGCCAGGTCCCAGTTATTACTCATCTTATCCGTAAAATCTTTTATTGCTGTAATTCATTTAGTGGATGTTGGTTATGGATGTCCTCCAGTCGTTGGATGCATGTATTTGCTCCATGTGTCTACTCTATTCTAGTCTTGTCATACATACGTCTGTAGGGTTTGATCATTTGTCAAGATAGGAATTTTGGTTGCGTATTATATTCACTCACGGTTGCTCCTGTCTTTCCTCCTTAACAGTATTATGTACACCATAAGGAACGAGACAGGGATACTTCTGGGAGCCTACTAGGAGGTACCACTCGGCTCCCAACTGTGAATTTTCCGTGGGAAAAATTCTGGAAATTAGATATCCTGTCTAAGATCCAGTTATTCGTCTGGAAATGTACTCGCATGACAATATGGCATGCTTCCGGTCAGCATAGATTTCTCATAAGGTGGCCTGTATTTCTCGGACTGTATAAAATATGTACTAGGAATTATTACATAATCCTATATACAAGATCCGTTTAACCTCTAATTCATCCATCAAACCTAATTTAATCCCTAGTCTAAAAACCTGTTTTTGGTCAAAAGATTCTAATCCAGAATCCATCTATACGTATAGTCAGAATCTTTTTTATTTGTAAATACCCATAATACCCTTTGTATATATATCAATAGTAGAAGCAAACCATGTTTCATTTTGTTATAAATTTCTTTCTCAATATCTGTTTCGGGGAGTTCTGGCGATGGATATCGACCTTGATCATTCACAAATTTAATCTCAGATTTTGGTAATTGGTAAGTCGTTTTACTCATTATTGGTCTTATTATCAAATTTGTTTTTAGGGTTTTTTCATTTTTCTTCCAGAGTTTTTAATTAGGGTTTTCTTCATTTTCTCAATCAAATCTCAAAATTTCTAGAGAGAAAAATGGAAAGTGATGATCCTCATAAAATCAATCGAGTCGATGATGATTTAACGTAGAGAGATCGTTGATGTTGAAAAAGGATATCAAAATCCCGATAGTAACAATTCACATCGCAAATCCTGATCCTGAGATGATGGGAATCTCATTGATTTCTCATTCACTCCACTTCAACTTGATAGATATACCAATAATCCTGTGTACTATTCTCTTCAACCTCCTTCTGGTAAGGACTTTTGATGTTTGTCAATTTGTTTTTTCAAGAGTATTATTTTGGTTCTGGTAAATTATTGTTTTCAATTGATTTTATAACATTTTAGCAGTGCTAGTTGATATCTTAATGAAGCAATTTCTCCCTTTATATGTTTATGTTTTATTGCTGATGAGTAATTTCCCGATAACTCCTGTACAAGGATGATTCAGGTGTGGTTGAAGGACCCTGAAGAATTGGTGACTTTCTACATTAAAGATCAGCTTTAAAGCAAAGGATAAAAGTAAGCATGCACCTAATACTTTTGTTCCTAATTACAGTTTTAGTTATTTTTCAAACAATAAGATTTGGAAATTATTATTTTTTGTTGTAGCTAGGATATGATTTTCTGTGTTGGAATGTAGTGAAAGTTGTATAAGTTTGATTCTCTGTTGAGATTTTTTTTGGCAGAGGTAATGTGTAATTAGCTAAGCTTAGTACATACAAGTGGAGAGTTTAACTTGAACCTTTTTAATAACACTAAACTTGCAGATGTGGTTACATGGTACTACTGTAGGTTAAATTATGTTTGTTTGGAAAAGAGGCAAGGTTTTGAAATGATCAAAAAAGACAACTATAGCATCTAATATTATTTTCTCCTATGCTTCAAAAAAATATATTTATTTTCTCCATTCAAGACATACAACAGTTGAGTATATTTAATCATGCTTGAAATTACAGTAGTATGTATTCTAAAATGTGTGCCCACAATGATTATGTTATTACAGTGGGGTTTACAAATTTCCAATTCTTGTTTCCTTCAGTATATATGTATATGTACTGTGATATCTACTAGGTTTTAATTCAGTGCATATCAATATCTACTAGTTTTTAACTCAGTACATATCAATATCTACTAGGTTTTCACTCATTGCATATGAATATCTACTTGGTTTTCACTAAATGCATATCAATATCTACTAGGTTTTCAATTCTTATTTTCTTCAGTATATGTGTATATGTATTGTGTTTTCATTTTGAACTAGTGGAAGAGTGATCGAACTCGAAAACGATAAGGTTCGAGGTTATTTAACTGATAACGACTTGTTAAAATGATTTAACTGATCTTTCCTATTTTATAGTAGCCTTCCTGAGTTTTCATCGTTGTAAATTTATTCGGCTATATTGTACGAGATTCCTATTAACTGATTTTATAAAAATAAAAATAGGAGAGAGAGGGAGAGAGAGATGAGATTGCAAAAGAAATAATGATTCTGAGTTGTACAATGTTCATTTATTGTGTGTTATTTTATGAATTTACTCCTGTTTTATGTGTTATTTACCTCTGGATAAAGTTTTTCTTTTGCTCGTCTCCTTTATATTCCTGGGGTGATGTTCAAGTTCTGCTGTATGACTCTAGAAAGATGCTCTTGGACATCAAGTTCTTGAAAAAGGATGAAGTGGTCAGATCTGGTGAAACTATGGTTTTTGATGGTCATCTTGTGACTTTATTGAAACCCTTGTTCATTTACCTACTCTTCATTTTGGGCACCCATACTGATACTTGTACATCATTCTCAAAAGGTTTGATTCTCTGCCTCTGGTACCCTATGAGTGTAACCTATCTCAATTTTGGACTTGGATCCCTAATCCTTGAGCACATTTTGAGAAGGTTCAAAAATACGCCTTTCATTTCTAATTTTCTCAGCACTTAATACTTGTTTTCCAACAGCAAGGACAGGGTCGGAGCATGATCTGACCTAATTTCATTTTGTTCTATACACATGCTCTTCATTGAGACTCAAAATAGTTTATTTTTGGGTACCAGTCGAGCTTCTAATTGTTTTCTTCGGTAATTATATGTGTATATGTGTATATATACTGTGATATCTACTAGGTTTTCACTCAGTACATATCAATATCTACTAGGTTTTCACTTAGTACATACCAATATCTACTAGGTTTTCACTCTATACATATCAATATCTACTAGGTTTCCACTCAGTACATTTCAATATCTACTAGGTGTTTCGTTTAATGTTGTAGTGTTGATATGCATTTGTAAACATTTTTTCTCAACATAACCCTCCACGTCGAATTTGGACTCAGATTGCATTTGTTCCTGCTAAGTTGAAAACTTAATTTAGCATTTATATTTGGTTTTCTGAGTTTGAGACTACATTCTGAGTGTCTCACTTGTATGAGCACTAACTGATTTCAGGGAGAAGCAGTTAAGATTACTATGAGTTGCTGCAAACTAGAGCGATTTGCTTGCGTCAGCTGTGAAGTTATGTGACTGTGCCTGTTGGACTTCTCTTTGTTTCCTTGATCATAAATTACATGCAATACAAGAGTCCAAGGTAGAAGAGATGATCTAGCTACTTAGTATAGCATTACTATGCGTCAACCTTACACCAGAAAAGAGGCATGCAATAGAAAATGTTGTCGTTATGCTTAAGGAGATAAGACATGAGAAAGAAGAGTATGCTAAAGTTTCTATAGAAGGGGTCACCGGTAACAACAACAATTAAACAGAGGAGGCACGAGAAAGGAGCGCCAACGTTGCCAGCATCGACATCGTTGCTAGCTATTCTTTAGGTGTTTGAAACTTGTTGTACCAAATTTTCTTTTCAATTGATTATGTATGCAGTACTAATCAGTTGGTTGGCAACATGTTGTGGAAGTTATAATTTAGACTGAACATGTTGTAAATTTGCACTTTCATATTATAAGATATTTAGATGAAATAAATTTGATTACACAATTGTCGTAATCGATTTCAATACATTAGAAATCAATATAATACAGTAAGTGATCATGTCTGCAATCCCAAATTCTACAGTCTTTTAGCACCTTTTTTATGTGCATGTCAAAAACCACCCAGTTTCTGTCAATACAACCAAATATGTACTACAATTTTTACCAGTATAATCAAATATGTACTGGCAGTTGACACTGTTAAAAACCACCTAGTTTCTGTCATTACAACCAAATATGTACTGCAGTTTTTATCAGACAACCTAATATGTAGTGGGTTACCTCATATTTTGAAGTGTCTATATGTACTGAGTAATAGAAAATATGTACCGTAGATATGTACTGGGTAATAGAAAATATGTACCGTAGGATATGTACTGATTGATAGGAGATATGTATTGTACAATATGTACTGCTCAATAGAAAATATATACCGTAGGATCATCATGTGAAAAAAATGCTACAAAAAAAATCATGTGAAAAAAAAACTGGAAAATATAAGTGAAAGGGAAAACACATTTGTTGATGGTGATTCTTCTAAATCACAATCTTCTATTGATTTTTGGGAGAAAAATCTCGTGATATGCTAATTCTTCTTAGTAAACTAGGGTTTTGTTGTTGGTGATTCTTCAAAAAATAGGGGCTATGCTAATTCTTCTTAGTAAACTAGGGTTTCGTTGTTGGTTATCCTTCAAAAAACAGGGCTTTTGATGATTTCATATCATTTCTTCATTATAGATCTATGTTTTGATGATTATCACGTGATTTGATTGTAAATCTAGGTTTTCGTGGACTTTTGACAGAAGAAGAATTAGGAATACAGAAAGAGAACGACGACAGAGAAAAAACGAAGAGATTTGGAGAAAACCGTGTTTTTATTCACACGTATGATAAGTGGGTAGTTAAGGAATTTCCATGTTTTCATTTAATTTTAGACTTACGAATATATAGTTTCTCCCGGATGGACTATAAATTAACTAGGTCCGGTTTTTTTAGACTAGTTAGCAAATTTTTCAAATGTGTAACAAGTACGGTGACCCTTTAGGACCACATGCTCCATGAATGCTCCAAGTATCCCTAGCACTAAATGTATCAGCCCTAAGGCCTGGCTTGGTTCCTAACGGGCCGGGAATGGCAATCGCAAACTTCTAATTGTAGTGTGGACAAAAACTAGGCTTTCTGAAGCGTCGACCTTGAAGCTATAGATGGATCAAATCAAATAAAGCTGAGAGCAAAATCTTATACTAGTACTAACGAAGAAAGTTAATTTGACCACATTATTTAATCTAATCTTCTGTATTCGTGTCTAAGTGCACCTCAATCACTCCTCATATCTTGTTTGAATACGTGCTCTAGCTCTACCAAGACTAGGTTGCTCCAATACATTATTTTTTTCTTCCACAAAAATTCAAAGTTTATACAACTAATTATTGGACAGGGATAATTCAGAAAACTATTATAGGTAGGGATGTGTCTTTTCTCCCTGAAATGTTCGTTTCTAATTTTTCCGGTCAAAGAAAAATAATTTCTACAGATAGATTAATTAATTAATTAAATAAATTATCATAGTTACAGAAAATCAATAAGCATAAGAAAATTGATCTCTCAAGATATCGACCTTCTTTTCTTTTTTCTAATTTGAGTAGACTTGTTAAATGAATTTTGACGATGTGTTAAGGAAGTGATGTACGTATGTGTTTAGACAGGTGCTGCTGGAAGAAAAGAAGGAATTCACGTGATAAATGCTCTCATTTGATGAACAGGAAACTTCCTTTGAAAAATTCCCAAGGAGTCATATGAGAAAACATCACAAAACACTTCTCTAGTTCTCTGAAACTTCACTCTTTCCGTCGTTCAGTGCGTGTATAAATTAACAAGTAATAATTGAAATTGAAGGCTCAACAGTGACTGAATGTAACAAATAACTAAGATTCAACAAATTTATTAATTAACCAACATTTGTTTATAAAAAATACTTGCTACCTGAGATATCTTGATATGCACTAATAACTAACTCTCCAAATGTCCATATCTCCACCCTCGTTAACGAAGTTCCGAGAGCCATGTCAATTGTCTACCGACTGGGTTCCCTAAACGTGCGTTTCTCCATAAAATAATAACCGTGTTGTGAAATAAAATATTTTTATTTCTGACTTTTGAAATTGACTTCTATATCTAGTATCTACACACTCCAAAATAATATCTTGATGTGCACTTATAACTAACTGTTGGAAAAGTACCTTCCTGTAACAGAGAAACACAAACAACAGAGAACTTGAAGATGATTAAGGGAGGGTTAGAATGAAGCAGTACACACACTCAAGCACAGAGAGGTGAAGTCGCCTGTTCAACAGACTGCCCTTAACTCAATATTTGCCAGGTACACCTTCAGGAAGATGCTGATATACCCTTTCAGTGACAAACTTGAATTCAGGATAAAATCACCTGATACCAACCCAGCTAGCAAAGCTCGTTGGCCCGTTGTGAACTTAACAGAAGATGTATGAAAAATGAAAGTAAATTCTAGTGCGCAAATCAAAGCAGGAAGAGGGGAAAAGTCGTCAGGACAGTGGCTGCGACTGGGGTAAACGAAAACCTTAGCATTGTTGTTCTTTTATAGGAGAAGTAATCTTTTGAGTTTTAAAACGGCGAAAAATTTAATTTGAAATATTAAAAATCCCCATTAAAACAAAACGTTAAGATTTTTAATTAAAACAAATATTTATGATTTTATTTTTCATTTAATTTAAAACGGTAAAATATTTATTTAAAATAAAGAAACGTTTTCTCATTGATGGGTACACGTGTGCACTCGCAGGCACACGCCAAGCACGCGCCAAGCACACATCAAACTCACGCCAATGGTCACGCCAAGGCTCGCACCAAGGCTCACACCAAGGCTCACACCAAGGCTCGCACCAAGGCTCACACCAAGGCTCGCACCAAGGGTCACACCAAGGCTCGCACCAATGGTCACACCAAGGCTCGCACCAATGGTCGCACCAAGGGTCGCGCCAAGGCTCACGCCAAAAACACACGCAAAAGCACGCGCAAGCTCCGCAAGCCCGCGGCCTGCGGTGCTTCGGTGTGAAGCACCGCACATGTATGCATTTGCCCACTAGTCCATTTCCCAAGTCCATATCCTATCCACTAGTTCTTTTCCTTATATAGAACGTTTGTGGTAATATGCATGAACTTCCTCCTTGGTTTGCCCAATGTGGGATAACCAAAGGTTTCTCATTCAATAAGAAGTGAAAATGGATGGCTATAATTCCACCCAAGTTTGGACTAGTGATCCTAGCACCCATCAAGCTAATTATAGTAACAAAATTAATTTAAGTAATAAACTCTTAATTTTAGTAATAATCATTTTTATTTCCCAACAATCCCCCACATGAATGACGAAACCGAAAAATCGAAAAATCGAAAAAACGAGAAATACCTCTTAAGCAATAGGTGACCAATTGGAACTGAACCTTTGCTTAGTGAGAAGCACCGGAACTACTTGATGGTCAGTGAACGTGATGTCTTGAACTGCCATCGTTTAGTGTAATTCTTCAATAACTCCTAACGCGAGATATCTCTTAAAATGCTGTTAAGTTCACGCCGTTGTGTCCGTTTTGGCCCTGGACGTATCCCGTTTCTCAGAATGCTCTAGAGAATCAGCTCAGTTCTCATAGGAAGCGACCCACTTCCTCATTCAGATAGGTGAGTTCTATCAAGAGTATTAACTGCTACACCTCATTTCAATCTTAAATTGAAACTATAGAACTCATTAAGACTTTACTCTAAGTTATCCTCACTTGCAGTCACACTATCACATCTACACCATAGGGAAGGGACAGAGAAAATAATTCTCTGATAGTGTTTAATTTTTACCCGCCACAAATTAGTTGTCTCATTCAAAACCTTGATCTTGGGATCTCCAGTCAGCAAGGTTGAGTATCCTTCATGGCAAGTTTTAATTGATGAGCTTAAGTCCCATCCCCCTCAATGCATTACTAACTATCTCCTTGGACAAGCCTTTCGTCAAAGGGTCCGCGATATTCTCCTTAGACCTCACAAAGTCAACAGAAATAACGCCAGTTGAGATTAGTTGTTTTAGAGAATTGTGTCTTCTCCTTATATGAATAGATTTTCCATTATAGTTGCTGTTTTTAGCATTAGCTATTGCAGCTTGATTATCACAATGTATAGATACAGCTGGCACAGGCCTATGCCAGAGAGGAATGTCTTCTAAAAAGCATCTTAGCCAAGCGGCTTCCTCTCCTGCTTTATCTAACGCTATAAACTCGGATTCCATAGTGGATCGAGCGATACAGGTCTGTTTGGAACTCTTCCAAGACACTGCTCCACAGCCTAGAGTGAAAACGTATCCACTCGTAGACTTAGACTCCTCTGAGTCTGCTATCCAGTTTGCATCACAGTATCCTTCCAGAACAGCAGGGTATCTATCATAACTTAACCGAAAGTTTAAAGTGTATTTAAGATACCTCAGCACTCTGAAAAGTGCATCCCAATGTTGTTGCCCTGGATTACAGGTATACCTACTTAGTCTACTCACTGCATAGGCAATGTCTGGTCTCGTGCAGTTCATTAAGTACATCAGACTTCCTATGACACGTGAATATTCAAGTTGCGAGACTCCATTGCCTTTGTTTTTCTTGAGTCTACAGGAAGGGTCAAAAGGAGTACTTGCAGGTTTACTATCAAACTGGTTAAATTTCTTCAGAACAGACTCAACATAATGAGATTGACTGAGACTGAATCCATTAGACTCCTTTCTAATTTCATCCCTAGGATTACATCAGCAGGACCTAAATCTTTCATATCAAAGTTCTCATTCAACATGTTCTTAGTGGAATTAATGATTTCTAAGGTTGTACCTAGTATAAGCATATCATCAACATACAGGCATACAGGCATACCATCACACAAGCATCATTGACAGATTTAGTGTAAACACATTTGTCAGCTTCATTTATTTTAAAACCACTAGAGAACATCACATGATCAAATTTTTCATGCCATTGTTTAGGTGCTTGTTTTAAGCCATATAAAGACTTTTTAAGTCTACACACCTTCTTTTCATAACCCTTCACCACAAAGCCCTCGGGTTGATCCATATAAATTTCTTCATCTAGTTCACCATTTAGAAACGCAGTTTTTACATCCATTTGATGTATCTCTAGGTTATGGATTGCAGCAATTGCAATTAGCAACCTAATTGAAGTTATTCTAGTGACAGGTGAATAGGTGTCAAAAAAATCTACACCTTCTATTTGTTTATAGCCTTTAGCTACAAGTCTAGCTTTATATTTTTCCACGGTTCCATCAACCTTACGTTTTCTCTTAAAGATCCATTTACAACCTATGGTTTTGCTCCCTGGAGGTAAATCTACTATTTCCCAGGTTTCATTCTGAATAATAGAATCCATCTCACTAATAGTGGATTCTTTCCACCATGGAGCTTCAGACGAAGTCATGGCCTCTTTATAGGTTTGTGGATCAGATTCAACTAAACAGGTAATGAAGTCTGGCCCAAAAGATTTTTCTAATCTAGGTCTTTTGCTTCTTCTTGGCTCATAAACGGGTTCATCTTCTTCTACTGGCAATGAATGGATAGAATAAGGGACATCTAGAGGATCTACACGTATCACGCGAGATTCAGTTTTCATTGGAAAAACATTTTCAAAAAATGAAGCATCTCTAGATTCCAAAATGGTGTTCACACCAATTTCTGAGTTATCGGAACTCACAACCATAAATCTATAAGAAGTGGTGTGCTCGGGATATCCTAGAAATACACAATCAACGGTTTTAGGTCCTATTTTAGTCCTCTTAGGTGGAGGAATAGAGACCTTGGCTAAACACCCCCATACTTTGAGGTATCCATAAGAGGGTTGTTTGCCTTTCCATAATTCATACGGTGATTTTTCTGTTCCTTTAAGGGGCACTATGTTCAGGATATAGCAAGCTGAGAAGACGGCCTCCCCCCACAAGTTCGCCGGTAGTCCTGAACTGATTAACATGGCATTCATCATCTCCTTTAGGGTTCGGTTTTTCCGTTCAGCCACACCATTAGATTGTGGTGAATAAGGAGGAGTTACCTCATGAATAATGCCATGTTGTGCACAAAAGTCTCCTATAGGAGTTACGTATTCACCCCCACGATCAGACCTAACAGTTTTAATGGTGGTACTCATCTGGTTTTCTACTTCTAATTTATATAATTTAAATGCTTCAAGAGCATCATCTTTTCCTTTAAGCAAGTAGATATGACAGTATCTAGTACAGTCATCTATGAAGGTAACAAACCATTTTTTTCCACCTCTGGTTTGGATTGATTTCATATCAACTAAGTCAGAGTGAATTAACTCTAAGGGATTAGAAACTCTGTGGACATTTTTCTAAAAAGGCTTCTTTGCATATTTTGATTCTACATAAACTTCACATTTATGTTCATATTCCAAATTTAATTTTGGAATGCAGCCAGATTTTGCCAATTTGTTCATTGAATTATAATTTACATGACCAAGTCTACTATGCCAAATATTCAATGAGACAACAACATAAGAAAAATCAACTTTATTAATTTCAGTAGAGATTACAGATAATTTGTAAAGGCCCTCAGCCTTATATCCCTTTCCCACAAAGTCCCTACCCTTAGTGATAATCACTTTGCCGGACTCAAAAACAATTTTAAAACCCTTGTCATCTAGCACACCACTTGAAACGAGATTCTTGCAGATGTCTGGTACATGTAACACTTCATTCAATGTGAGGATTTTCCCAGAAGAAAGCTTCAGCGAAACCTTTCCTTTTTCCTGCAACTTGTGCTGCAGAAGAATTACCCATATAGAGTTTTTCTCCCTCACCTACTGTCTGGTAGGAGGTGAACATATCCTTGCTTCCGCAGACATGTTTGGTAGCTCCAGAGTCTACCCACCAGTCCCTCACATTGGTAACTAAATTTACCTCAGACACCGAGCCAGAAAATTCATTTTTACTACTTTCAGCCAGGTTTACATTTTGTTCTTAAAATTCGCATCTTTGCGTTTTCTACAATGCATTGCCATATGGCCAGACACACCACAGACATAACAGTATCCCTTAATCTTACCAATAGCAGACTTTGGTTTTTGAAATTTACTTTTTCCTTGAGGGCCAGGCTTGCGCTTGTTGTGGTCCAGACTGAGTGAAGCAAACTTGTGTTCGATCACATGAGCTTTGTTTGAAATGTCTCTTCCAGAGGAGACATTCTTGTCCTTTGAGCACATCAACTCTTCAACTTGTATTTTCTTGCCCAGTTCTATCATAGTAATCTCACCAGTTTCATGCCTTAGTCTTCTCTTGTATTCGGCCCATGAACTTGGTAACTTTTTAATCACAGCAGATACTTGAAAGTTTTCAGAAATAGTCATACCTTCAGCAATGATTTCATTAATAATTTTCTGCAACTCCAGGAACTGGTCAACCACAGATTTTTCATTCAGCATCTTGTATTGTAAAAAACGTGCAACCAGAAACTTTTTACTTCCTGCAGTTTCTGCTTCATATTTTTCTTGCAGTGCAGACCATAAATTGTGAGCAGAAAAATCATCTTTAGCATTGTAAAAATCATACAGAGAGTCCTCAAGGCAATTTAAAATATGATTTTTTGCTAAATAATTATTTCTCGTCCAAGTCTCTTTTTCCTTGGATGATTCAGGAGTATCCAGAGCTTTGTTATATGGTTTCAACACTATTTCATCAAGCATGTGGAAACTCAGGAAAAAGAACATCTTCGACTGCCATCTCTTAAAATCCTTACCAGAAAACTTCTGAGGTCTCTCAACATCAGTCTTTGCCATTGTTACAGAAGATCTTTTGATTGCACAATATTGAGTTAAGATTGTTGGAAAAGTACCTTCCTGTAACAGAGAAACACAAACAACAGAGAACTTGAAGATGATTAAGGGAGGGTTAGAATGAAGCAGTACACACACTCAAGCACAGAGAGGTGAAGTCGCATGTTCAACAGACTGCCCTTAACTCAATATTTGCCAGGTACACCTTTAGGAAGATGCTGATATACCCTTTCAGTGACAAACTTGAATTCAGGATAAAATCACCTGATACCAACCCAGCTAACAAAGCTCGTTGGCCCGTTGTGAACTTAACAGAAGATGTATGAAAAATGAAAGTAAATTCTAATGCGCAAATCAAAGCAGGAAGAGAGGAAAAGTCGTCAGGACAGTGACTGCGACTGGGGTAAACGAAAACCTTAGCATTGTTGTTCTTTTATAGGAGAAGTAATCTTTGTGAATGCTCTCAAAACCCGAGCTCTTGTTGTCAAACTTCCGGCTGATGGGTTGAAGGTTGCAACTTGAAGAGTCAGAGGAGTCAGTTTGAGTTTTAAAACGGTGAAAAATTTAATTTAAAATATTAAATCCCCATTAAAACAAAACGTTAAGATTTTAATTAAAACAAATATTTATGATTTTATTTTTCATTTAATTTAAAACGGTAAAATATTTATTTAAAATAAAGAAACGTTTTCTCATTGATGGGTACACGTGGCACACGCCAAGCACGCGCCAAACTCACGCCAAGGCTCGCACCAAGGCTCACGCCAAAAACACACGCAAGCCTGCGTGTGAAGCACCGCACATGTATGCATTTGCCCACTAGTCCATTTCCCAAGTCCATATCCTATCCACTAGTTCTTTTCCTTATATAGAACATTTGTAGTAATATGCATGAACTTCCTCCTTGGTTTGCCCAATGTGGGATAACCAAAGATTTCTCATTCACTAAAAAGTGAAAATGGATGGCTATAATTCCACCCAAGTTTGGACTAGTGATCCTAGCACCCATCAAGCTAATTATAGTAAAAAAATTAATTTAAGTAATAAACTCTTAATTTTAGTAATAATCATTTTTATTCCGAACACTAACTACTCCATTGTCCATATCTCCTACCTCGTTAACTAAGTTCCGGGAAGCCATGTCAATCGTTTAAGTCATTTTCCTGTCTGATTTTTTCAACTTCATGGTTAAAGTTACGTTTCCCATGTCCAACCGGGTGGCAGGCAAATAATGTGACATACTGAGCTATTATTGACCAAGTTATGTAGGTTCAAATCATGTCCAAATCATCGTTAGTGTGCAATCAGGGGAATAACGTGGAAATCACCAGTAGCTGGTCCCAATGGCTTTGCTTAGGAACCACTAGTATTTGCTAGTAGCTGGTCCTAATGCAACCGGGTGGCAGACGAATAATGTGACATGATGAAACACTCTTAACTGATGTGGATACGATGGAAACCACTGGTACTTGCTGGGAACTTCCTCAAGGAATAACAAGGAGAAGATCAACTTCGATGGAGCAACTGGTCCAATGGCTTTGCTTGTGCTGCTATAGTCAGAGACCATAGAGCTGTTGTATTCCAAGGTGCTCAATCTAGAATTCTGGAGTTTATTTTTCACATGGAAGCAGAAGCATTTCGTGCATTGTCTAGGATGGAACTGGCCATCGAAAAAGGGTTCACTGATATATTTACTTTTTAAGCTAAAAAATTTATTAATAAAAAAACGAAACACAAAAACAGAAGGGAAACATAAAGGTGAACCTTCCAAAGAAATAAGTAGCAAAAAAATATAAAAATAAAAAGATTTGAAAAACGAAAATTACAACAACAAGTTCTTCCAAGGCGTTCATCCAAAAATTCTTTTAAGGAGCTTTCAAGTAAATTTCTTGTTTTAGTTTCGTTTTTTCTTTCTTTAAACAATGCAAAACAGGCTGAAAATTATTTAATGGGGAAAAGGAGTATTTTCTACTACCATGTTCTCCAATACTGGCGATGATGAAAATATTGGATGGTCATCAAAATCATTTTGATATGTATTCATGGCTAGACTAGTAAATCTATTTTTATCAGCACTACCCATCATGACTAACTTCTGAGAGGAGATCCATTATCTTTTTTTTGTTCTTTGAGAATAAATCTCACCCTCCTCCTCAGATAAATCTGCTCAGCGAGTCCCTTTCGAAGAAACAAGACTCATATCATTAACTACATTACAACTAGGACTAGCAGTTATACTCGGGTTATCATTGGCAACTTTTGTTGCAATTTCCTTGATAGCTTGTTGAGCAGCTTGCATAGTTATTTTCTCTACAAATTCAAGTTCAGCACCACTTACGTTGACGTTATCTCCTGCATTTCTAGGAGAACGTATTGGAGATATCACGATATTCACTATTCTACGAGGAACCAACGAGTTGAGATCTACTGAATGATCTTCAATTGTAGCATCTACAACATTGGTGTAAGTTGAGTTATTCATAGCTTGTGCCATGGAAGATCCTGACATCGTAGTGATGTCCTTCAAGATAGTTGTTTTAGGGTCAAAAATCATAGAGTAGTGTGAGAGGTTAGTCCTATCCACAGCATGCCCAATTCCCCAATAAGAGAGAGAAAGAGCCTCTTCTTAGTACTGTCTCTACTCCTTTTATAGACTTTCCTTCTTTACCTCTTTCTAACATATATCCTCTCAAATCCCCTAGTATTGCCAAAGTGTCATTCCTGATCTTATTCTTAACTTCTCCTTTATTTCTTCTTTATCCTTATATTTCTATGGGTATTTTTTATAAAAGTTTGGGCTTAGTCCCCAAGTCTATAGATAGTCATGGTTTGAAGCCCAACTAATAGAGGTGACTCCCCTTATCAATTGCTAGTCATTTTTCAGGTATTAACAATAGTTGATGTAGGTTTTGACATATATTCGTAGAATTTTTCTTTCTCTGGTTCTGCTTCTCATTCTGCCCATTCTGTTATTTCTCAGCAACCTCAACCCTCAGAGCTCTAGGGTGCCGCTTGCACTCTCCCAAACTATGTCCAATAGATATACAATAAGTGCAAAAAGAAGACAATCTTTCATATGTAAAGTAGGTCATGAACTCAAAGTCATCCTTCTCAACTAAAATTTCTATCATGCAGCTTCTCCAAAAGATCAATTTCCACAAGAACTCTTGCAAAGTGACCATATGCTAAATTTGGATCTAGAGTATTGGTCATCCACCTTCAATGGTGTTCCTGCAACAATTGCACTTTAGATTAGGGTTTTCTTACGCCAATATTCTAAGCTAACTTCATATATATGAATCATTAGGATTGAAATCCTTAGTCCAGTGTTGTAAGTGCATCATAGCCGGGTTTCAAAGTAATTGAACCAATAGAACGAATCACCGAAACAACATCTGAAATGATACAAAAACAAACATAACCTTTGTCAAGAGAAGACATTACCTAAGATATATTGGAAGATCATACTGTAAGTAGTTTTTTTCTTATGTCTTCAATCTTCATCGGAGTAGAACCCTTAGTAAGGATTAAACCCCCAATTAGATTGTTCTTACATTTATCGACGCCGCTGAGATATCCATCTCCAGATATCTTGATTAAAAAAAATTATTCTTTACAATATGTTTTGGCAATTGAGGAAGAGAAATCACTTGATTTTTCGAACCAGATATCATCTCTACATAGGAAATGGGTTTTTCCATGGGTTGTTGAACTACGGGATCAGGATTCCTTAGCAGAAGCCATCGAACAGAAAAAGTTTTCGAAAAAACCCTAAAAGAAATTCTAAAATTTTGGAGCAGTCTTGATATAATTCTTGAGGAAGATGTTCTAGTAGTGAAAAATATTCTGAAATACAATGCTCTGGATTCCAAAGGCGCATAAGAAAGTCAATCAAAAGAATTAGAGCTCTACTCGACAACTTTGTTTCTTTGAATTCAGCTTTGTCAAAAATGAAGCCAATTATGTGGGCTGTGGCTCATTCCATTGCTACCTATGCAGCGGGAAACCACATATCTGAAATGTTGTCCTCTTCCCCTTCATGCAATCAGGCTTACCAGTGGAAGTCTATTACAGGGTTAGTAATCCAACCAAACAATTACGGGCTTATAGATAGATTTGAAGTTGAACCCATTAATTTTCTGGAAATTGTTGATAATGTAACCAGCGGTATTAATAGCAGTAACCAGAACCTTGGTTGCAGGAGGCTCTTTACACGATTTTTTTTCGTTCATCCACATTTTCCACTGCAAGCTTTCTACCTTGAATACCATCGGATAATGTGATAAATTAAAATTGATAATGTACTATCATTCAGTGATTATGAAAATAAATTCTGTTTATTGAATAGTTTAGAGTTTTTTATATCCAAATTCTTAATCATATCATTTTGGGTCTGGGGAAGCCATGACACATGATAATACTGAATGTATCGTCTTTCTTTAAACAAAAAACTCAGTTTTTTTTCCCTGTTTTTCATGGTAAATGTTTCTCGATCAAAGGAGTGTTAAATAAGTTAAAGAAATTGATGAAGAGACAAATCAGAGTACAAAGACAGCATCTTAATTAAAGTGGGGGTGCACTCTCTTCCACCATGAAGACCAAACTCAGAGCATCTTAGACTACAAAATAAAAGTATGGGAAAGCCTGAGAAGTATAGAGAGGACTGTCAATTGATTTTTCAACTGGGACATGAGAGCACCACTATGTCTATGAAAAACCCACACAGAAATTCAGAACTTCCATGATAAAACCCATAACTTTGAACCACAAGTTCTTTTCAGAATATGGTTGTAATGGCACTAGTTGAATTGGGATACCCTACAACTATGTGGAACTGGAAGTACTACTACATTTTTAGTGCTCAGAGATCTATCTCTTCAAATGATATATTAAAATCAGTGAAAACTCTAATCAACCCACTCTTTTTTGCTTTCTTTCAGCATTAATGGATTGATTGACATAACATGTATACTGTCCTCAACTCTGAACACCAAAAAGAATACACACTTTGGAGTTTTTTGCAATTCCAAATATAGAATCAACTGAAAGAGTGTACTTCTAACTCAACTCACTCAATGTCCAGTGAATTATGGAAACCTTTCTCTCACACACACACTCTCTCCAGTCAAGTCTCACATTATGATCATTAATGAACAAGAACATATGAGCAAAGACCCACAAGTGAATAATACTAGTAGTAAAAGTTAATAAAAGCCTAGATGGGAAAAGAGATAAAGAGAACCAGATTTGATGTTTCATTCATGGACACAATGAAAGAAGAAAAGAAGACAATGTGAGAGTGGAACAGATGCCAACAGAACTTGTAAAAAAAGAGTAAAAGTGAAATTTGTGTCTGAGTAAAGTAAAATCAGAACAAAATTGAAGAGAAAATGAGTCAATAATCTCTCTCTAATTGTACACATTTGCAAATATTTTTTGTGAGCCAAATGATGGACTCTCTTTTACAGTCTCTACAATGGAGTGAGTATGAAATCAACCCAACCAAAAGAAACTACAAACAAAACTAGGAAAACATACAAGATTCATAAACCGGTAAAATCTAACTACACCATTACGGATTACAGAATCAAAATATGTTTCCCATCCCAAATCTAACCGTCTTAAGAAGAACCCTATTGTGCAAATCCATTGAAATGGAAATTTCAATCATACTGTCTTGCAGATCCAAAGATAGCTTTTTAAGAACAAAACTGGTCTAAGTATATGATACAGAACCTTACAGGGGCCTCTTATTAAAAGAACTTCTCCAATACTCTAATGACCAAATTGTGTAATTTATCACTTTATGGTGTTTTCTTCATGTATTGAACTCAATCAAGAAAATTACAGGATTTTCGTATTACACAGGGAGAAAGAGTGAATTTGAGTTACCTATCGAGTATTAACCCTCCCATTGATTTGACTGACCAGAAGCTTGCTTCCATTCATCGTTCCGTGGTGCTGCAGCTGCTGCTTCTTTTCACCAATTCAGCACAAGCCCTTGAATCTCTACCCAAGAAACTGAATTGGGTGTTTGACGAAATTGTATACTGGCAACTAGCCACCTTTCTTCGTCATTGAATTGTTCTTGTCAGCTTGCATTTGGATATGAAAATGGTGGCTGTGTAATTCAAACTACACAACTTCAACAGCTCCGCTGATCTCTGCTTCAAAACTGGATTGCAACCACTCTGTATAACAAGTAGAAGTTTCGCTGCAAGACCCGCTTCCACCGCCGTTGATGCACATTCTTCAGGAGCTAACTTGCAAACCGCCCACAAAATCGATAATGCATACTGTGTACAGCTCTCGGAAATCCTCATTAATAACCTCACAACATTTGGAATTGTATGTGGGCAATCCTTTAAAGCTGATCTTCCTTCAGGAAGATTAGAAAGAACATCCAAGATATACAAAGCAGATTCCAAACAATCCGGATTCAAATCCGGCAAAAGCTCTACCAATTGTGGCACAGCTCCAATGGTGACAACCAAGTTTGTAACTTGTTTATGTGAACATACCATCTTCAACAGACTAAGCCCAGATGAGATTCCGTTGGGATACCTCTTATTCTTGACTAATCTCAATAATCCAACCAAAAGACTCATACTTGAAACAATTTCTGACCTAAAATCCTTCTGTTCCATCAACATTTCAATCAATCTTGTGCAATTGATTTTGGTCTCAATAGATCCCTCATTCAACATATCCACCATCAATGAAATCTTTGCCGGTTGCATTAGATTAGTCTTTGAATCAGAATCAAGATTCAAATGAACAAGAATACCAATTGCTTCTGACCCAACAGCATGTGAAGTAAAAGGACCTAATAAAGATGAAATCAAAGCAATCCCACCTTCTTCAACCACAGTTTTCTTAACAGAAGCATGGGCAGAAACTACCTGTTGAAGCTCTTTCAAAGCCTGAACTCTAGCTTGACCTTTAACCTTCTTAAGTGTTTCCAATAGCTCAGAAGCTCTTCCTTGTACATCTTCTGATCTCTTCTTCATCAACAAATACCTCTGTGAAAACCAACTGTAGATCAAATGATACAGGGTCTTGTTAGGTGTGACAGAATCATCCCATAACTCTTGCATAGTTGTTGGGCATGTAAAATGACCTAATGAAAACCATTTCAGAATGTTGGATCTCTCATATGTTTGACCTGTACATAGAGTAACTGGGTCTTGCATAGGTTCCAATGAGATTGGACATATGAATACAGATGGTACATCAGATGATAAATCAAGTTCATTTATCATTTTCTTCAGATCCAATTTCTCAGCAACAGCAACAGCAGCAACCCCACATATGATACCACCTCCACCACCACCACCCAAAACCCCATCTTTTACTGCTGTTTCAAGATCTAACACATGTCCACCTCCACCCACATCAAACATTGGCTGAAACATTGGCATTTTTAATTTTTACAGATAGAAAGAAAAAAGAAAAACAAACTAATGAATAACACCTAAGGTAGTAGTAGTAATAATAATGATAAAGAAGCTATCTTTGATGAAAAGAAAAATAATGAAGGAGGAGGTTAAAGCACATGAGATGTGTGAAAAGGAGGAGAAATGAAATGAAGAAGAAAAAAAAAATCCTCAAAGTTTTTTTGCCATTGACAATTACAAGCAATAGATAGGGAAAGAGATAGTCTTTAATGGGGACAATTTTTCCTTTGTCTAATTCCTTTATGCTTTATCATACTCAATATCTCTTTTTTCACCTTCTTCAGTCAAAAGACTCATTACTATCATCATCATACAATCAAGACTACTCTTCTCTTCTTCTGCTTTCCTAAAACCAAAGCTATCTATCTCTTATATCTTCTTCATTCCCTCTAACAAGCTTGTAAAGTGAGAAATCATCAACCTAGATTCAGTAAAAGAAAAGGAAAAAAATCCACTCAAAGATCTACAGTGATGGTATTCTCTCTCTCTCTCTCTCTCTTTCTTTCTTCTCAAACACACAAAAAGTTTGAGAACAATTACAACTCAAGAGAGAGGCTGAGACCGAAACTGAAAATAGATGGATGATTGAAAGAGAAATCAGAAGCATTACCCAAACAGAAGAAAAAATTGAGAGAGCAGGGAAGAGAAAAGCAAAATTAGCTACTGCAACGCTCTTCCTCTGCTGCTTGGGGGCAGTAGTAGTAGTAGTAGTAGTAGTTGTTTGCTGCTGAGAAAACCCCACCACCCGATGAGAAAATATCAGGTTTTTTTTTCTTCTTAATTAATATTGTAATTACCGGGATATAACAGGTTATAGCAGGTATCTTTACCTCGAATTGTGCACCACACGTGCGGTCATATCATACGTTACTTGGACTATTTTTTTAAACAACACTTTATTTATACCGAAAAAGCTCAACAACCCAGCCATGCTCCGTGCAATTGAGCAGCAAAGTGCTTTCTCGAAGATGTACCCCAGATTTACTCTCAAAATATTTCCAGATTGTCGCAGAGGTATTGATACATGAATATATAATCGGAATCCATATTGAATTCGTTAGAGTTCACCATTTTCGGATAAAAGATCTAGATTGGTGCTATATCGTGGGAGAAGAAAGTGGAGATGATTGTGGGTGGGTGGGGTATACATTGTCAAAAGGTATAAAAATTTTATGTTTAACACATTTTTATTTTCACAAATCAACTAAAATATGCATACTAAATAGAACATAATTTTTATAGAAAGGGGAACAAGAAAAAAGCTAAAAAAATATTTGACAAACTAAATAATAAAATATTTGGATTCAAGCTCAAAATAACTAAGTACAACATCCAAAATCAATCACACAATTACACAGTCTTGAAGGTTTACAACAGAGGAAAAAAGAAGAAGACAGCAAGTGAGATTCAAAATCCTAAAACACCTCAAAAGGAAATCCAAAATACTTTTGCTTAAATACAAAGAAACGGATGGCACAGACCATGAAGAATATCTTTTTGGTAATGAAACTGATGATACACCTAACAGAAAAAAGCAGAGGAAAATGGTACATTCTGAAGATGAAGATGAAGATGAAACACCAAAAAACAAAGGAAATTTAGAAAACGATGAAGAAGATACCGAAGAACGTGTTTTGGAAGATTAAGACCGCAATTCATTCTTTCTTAGTGATTAGATTTCAATATCATTTAGTACTTTGATTTTTTCATAAGATTAGGACTGCAATTAATTCTGTATTAGCATATCCTTTGTTTTTTAAATAGTTAAGTACTTTGATTCTTGATTTAGTAAAAGTTATTATTCTATCACACGTTCTTAATTATTCTTATACTAAACTGTCTTAAACACAAAAGCATAGAACTATTACCTGATTATGAACTTTCAAATAGATTTATTGATGGTGATACAATCCTTCACTTTCTCCAGACTATTGCTCAAAGTTGTTTGCAATGCCTGTAAACACATCAAATTAAGGTCAGTTTAAACATTAAAAACCACTATTAAGCATATAACAATAATATCTCACAACAACAAGCCTTAAAAGCTAGAAACACTGAAACCATGTTATGAAAGATTTCACTTCTGCATTTAAGGCACTACTATCCTTTGTCTTGCATATTTTGTGTGCTCTTTTTAAATAAAAAATTTGAAAGAGTATCTCTAATTTGAGTGACAACTTGCTTATGCATTCAACTTAAAAGAATAATTATACACAAATCAAGATCAGCTAAACACTGAAAGCTCTAAGTACCCATGCTTCAATAAAAAGTAACAACAACAAGCACTATAAGCCAGAAAAATTAGCAGCTGATCATTTGTATTTAAACACCACAGATCCACAAATGAATATGAAATAAGTTATTACTTGAACCAAAGAACCAAATGCAAATAATTATAAACCACCAAAAACTACAATTAGGAAACAAGACAACAATAAATATAAAGACACACCATCATATTGTGTTGTTCAATATATCATAATGAATATACCTGATAGAACAAATAGTTTAATAAATTCAACTAATTAAAGAAGTAGATATAATTGAGATATAAAATGAATACCTGAATCTGACCACAATGAAAATATGACCACCATCATACTGTGTTGTTCATTATTCTCCCTTCCACTTTGACCCAATGACTTCTCTTTTCAATCCAAAATCAACACTGAAATTTTACAACCAAATTCCTTTTTAGGTTGAACACAAGTTACTCCTCTAAATTAACATACATAATTGGCACATAGTTCTTCTGAATTTGATATATACAAGTAAACGATGAATACGAAAAGGGGGATATACTCATAAATTAGGAATAAAGAGCCCGATTCTTCATGATAGCTACTGTGGATAGGAGGGGCTATGGTCTTACTATACCCCCTAAGTTAGTCAGGCGTTCTCAGGGGGCTGAGCTACATAAAAGGGTGGATGTCCAATCGCCCATATGGTAGCTTGCTTCCAAGCCTAATGTCACGGCCCACCCGTTTTCCCACATATTGGGTTGGCCCATGATAATAGTCTAGGTCCATTAGAAGAGCCTAGAAGATTAGGGAAGACCACAAGCTTCCAGAATATTCTTGGATAAAGAATATTCCCTTGTATATTCTTGTAAAGTGTAGAATACTCTAGAAAATGATGATTCTAGAACATATTCTAGAATCATCCATACATACTATATAAGGTGGAGAGCTCATTTGCTCAAATCATCC